>JAIUJO010000726.1:147500-226699 GCA_023846275.1 Vanilla planifolia
ATATAAGAATACACACACACCATACACACAAACATGCACACATATGCACACAATTGCATGCACATAAACTCACACAAAAGTAATGACACACATAGATACACACACATGCATCCACAGACACCCATATACCCAAACACATAGGCACACACAAAAAACATATGCACACATGCACAACCATAGAAACACATAGGAACAAACACACAAGCACATGTGTATATGCACACTCACACATGCACACTCACACAAGAACATTCACATAGACACACACACATACATATGTGCACACACATAGACATAGACAAGCAATCTCATGTAGATGCACATGCAAATACACATGCAAACACACACAAACACATGCAAAAAAATAGACATAAATATGTACACACACACATACATATTCACACACACACACAAGTGCACACACATGCACACATATGCACACATGCTCACACACATGCATGCACCTAAGCGTACTTACAAAAATACACAAAAACACATACACTTGTGCACATGCACTTACATATGCAGATACACACATATGCTCACATACAAACACACACAAACACATATATATATATATATCTACACACATGCACACAAACATGTACACACACACCCATACACACACACATGCTCATCAACATGCGTTCACATGCACACACATGCACAGTCACACATACATACTCACATGCACACATATACACACATGCATGCACACATATGTGCATGTACATGTACATGCACATATCCACATACACACAAATAAACGTACACATACACTTGCATGCACATGTGCACACATGCTTGCACACACACACACAAGCTCATGAACACATGTAAACAGACACGCATGCACATGTGCACACACCCCTACACATAAGCACATGAACTCATACATGCACATAAATGCCTATAGAAGTAGGTATGCACACATGTACACTCACACATAAAGAAACACACACATCAACATGCAGACACCCAAACATGCTCTTACTCATACATGCATAGACACAAACACATACACACACATGCACAGTTACATGAACATATACACAAATGCACACATGTGCACAACCACATACACATGCATGCGTGCAAATGTATAAACACATATGCAGACACAGACACACACACATGCATGAAAGCACACAAAAGCGCACACACACACACACATGCATACACATGCACATGCATACACACACGATCATGCACATGTCCATAAGAACAGATGCACACACATATGAATATGCACATGCACACACATGTACATACACACACACGCATTATTACCTAAGCACACATGCAAACATATATTCACATAAATAAATATACACACGCACACACACTCACATGAACACACATACACAAACTCACATAAATGCACATGCCACACACACACACACACACTTAGATACACATGCAAATGCATACACTCACAACATTATCGCCCACTCATATGCATAAGCACACACACTAACACACACTCACAAGAACATGCATAAGCACACACACACACATACTTTCACATCCATGCAAAAAACCACACACAAACCCATATGCATAAGCACACACACATAGCCAATCGTAGTCACATGCACATACATCCGTGGACCCATATACATGCACACACACATTCACGAACACACCTATATGTGGATACACTTGCCCACATGCACAAATACTATGATGCATGCACACACTAATGCACACACATGCAAATGTACACACTCACACACACACATGCACACACTTTAAAAGAGAAATGCACACACATGTAACACGCATGCACAAACACATATACACACAGAGACTTAAAGAAACATGCACACACATGTAGACACACAACCATACAGATGCACATAGACTTGCACACACATCTCGACACACGGACATACACATATGTACACAAGCATACACCCATGCACGCACATGCACACACCCACACATGCATGCACACAAAAATACAAATACACACACAAGAATACTCACGGATGTCGAAAAACACTTGCAACACACTTGAATGCACACATACACACATGCATGAACACATACACACATGCTCACCTACATAGATCCACATACATACACACACATAAGCACAAGCATGCATTCACAAATGCAAACACAAATTGACACATACACACACATATGCCCATCCAAACAAATGCATGCACACATAAACATATGCATAAACACACATACACATGAACTCACACATTCTTATAAGCACACACATGCATACACATATAAACACACTCATAGGGATAAAAACTTACACATGCACATACACATAGATACAGACACAAGTGTGAGAACACACATGCCCAAACATACATGTGCACATGAACAAACATATGCATAAGCATATGTACATACACACACATATATGTATCCATACACACATGTGCAAGATTAAGCACACACACATGCGTGTGTATGCATACACAAAAGCACACATAGGCACACACACTCACACATGCAAGAACACACACATACAAACACATGTGCATACACCAAGACTCATACACACACATACATTTAGACACACATGCACAACCACACATAAGCATACCTACACATTAAAAAACACACATGAGCATACATATACATGCATCGACCCTCACACAGAGTCCACATGCTCACACAAATGCACTTAAACACATGAACATATTAGCACACACAAAATCTTTCATGCACACAAACGTTTGGACACAACCACACACCCATGCATGCACACACATACATATATGCTTGTACATAACATGCACACATACACATGCACATGCAAATACCCTCCCCCCCCACACACAAATATGCACATGCACATATATAGATGCATACATATGTAAACGAAAATACATACACATACACATATATGCACACATGGATATGCATGTAGCAACACACACACACACACACACACACACACATAGACACATGTGTGTGCACAAAACACACATGCATGGACACAAACACACACAAGCAAGAACACACAAACACACATAGGAAAATACATGCACAAGCATAGGCACACACACACACACAAAGATATACACAAGCACACATGAACAAAAGCTCACACACTTGTGCAAGCAACCACATGGACACGTGTACACACACATATGCACATACATTCATGCAAACATGCATGCACACAAGCTAACATACATAGACACATGCGTACATGCATGCACACATGTACACATACACATGCACATGCACATAAACACACATATACACATGCACATGTACACACACACCCCCACACATATAGCCATGCACGCAGACATGCACACACCCACACACACACACACCAGAAAAAAACACACAAAGGCACACACACCCACAATCTCAAAACCACACACACATACCTTCAAACAGACACTTATGCACACACACACATAAAACTTATGCACACAAACATGTATAGAGGAACATGCACATGCTAACAAATCCATTCCCATAGAAACTTGCACATGCCCACAAGCACACAAATGCATGCACAAATTAAACCACAAACTCACACACATGCATACATGTGCACACTTGTACACTAACACACACACACACACTTGTTATGCACTTGCATGGCACACACAAATGCATGCACCCACACTCACACACACACATGAACACACGTGCACATAGGTACACATGCACACACATGAACATAGATACACACAAGCATGTCGATGCATGCATCCACAAATACGTATGCACACACACACACATGGACACATGCACACGCACATGCACACAAAGCGCATGGACAAGCACACATACTTTCATGCACATGTGCATGCATAAGAACACACATGTAGAGACACACACAAACACTGCAATGCTCATAGCCATGCACACAGATGCACATTCTTGCACACACACACACACACAAACGTACACACACGTGCGTACTCAAGCACACAAATACTCACCCATGCATGCATATACATGCATAAGTATGCACACACTTCCACATATACCCACACAAGCAAGGACACAAAGGCACACATGCACACCCACATGTGCACGCATACAAACACAGATGAGCATATGCACACACACAAGCCCACACACAAACACATACAGATACACATACACACACACACACACATGCAGACACATAGAAACACACTCATGCACCCACACAGACATGTACACACACATGCATATTAACACACACACTTGCATACACAACATACACACAAGAATATGCACCCATGCACCAACACCTGTGCATACACATGCACACACACACATGCACTCAAACATGCACACACTTATGCTCATATACACACACACATTGACATATGAGCCCATGTATATACACACATATGTAAGCACACAAACACAAATAAACACATAGACACACATAGTCACATGCAAAAAAATTCACACATGCACAAATGCATGCACACACAAATACACAAACAAGCACATGCCAACACGTAAGCATAGACACATCAACACACACACATGCACATGCACACACATATAGACATATGTATACAAACACACACACACTCGCATAGACACAAACACATGCAGACACACACATGCATACACACTTACATGTACACACACATGCACACACACATATAAATGCACACATATACAGAGACATGCATGGACATATTTATGCACACATATATGCACACACATGTAGACACACATGCATAATCTCATATGTGTAGACACACATACACACACAAAAAAAACACACACACCCTCACAGACATGTGCCTACGTGCACACACACACACAATTTATGCATACACACACACACATAAGCATGCACACCCACTACCACACATGAACACACACAAATGTATGAACATCCATGCATACAAAAATGTGCATGCATGCACAAACATAAATACACACAAATATGCACATATATTGACACAAACACACACACACGCACACACACACACACACACACACCCCTACATGTGCACATGAGCACACATGTACACCTACACATAGACATATAAACATGTAAACAAATAAGCACATGCATACAAACACACACAAACACACATAAATACTCAAATGCATGCTGACTACAAGAACACACATGCACACACCTGAACAAACACACACATACCCACACACATATAAGGAAGACACTCTCATACAAATTAGCACACTTAACCTAATAATCACACAAACACACAAGCACACACATAGGCAATTGCATAAACACTAACACATAGTTAGATATACAAACACACACAAATGCTCACAAAACACACACATGCACAAAAATGCACGTATACACACATGCACATCCATTAACATGCATATAGATGTGCACACGCACTCAAACTTAGAAGCACAAATGAACATGCATAGGCACACAAATGAACATACATGCACACACACACAGAAATGCATACACATAAGAACACATGCTCTCACCCACATAGAAATGCACTACACTTGCAGATGTATGCACACACATACAAACATGCACACACCCACTCATTCACACACATGCAAGCACTTAAACATGCACACACACACACACTTAAACACTCACACATAAATATGAACACATGCCAATGCACAAAAGCAAGCACACAAACACAGACACATGCATAAATGCATAAGCGCAGTTGCACCCAGACACCCATGCATGGACAAATACACATACACTTGCAAACACACGCCCATGCACATGCATTCATTCATGCACGCATGCATGCATATGCCCACACAAATGCACACACACACACAAATAGTTGCATAATCACAAACATGCACAGGCACACACACACATGGACCCACAAAGGCAAACAAGCATGCATGCATGCACATGCACACCAGCACACACACATCACATGGATAGAAACTCATAGATGCACACACGCACATGCACGCACACATACACACACATCCACATGCACAAGCACACATGCACACACATTCACATTCACATGCATGCACATACATATACATACACCCCCACACACACACACGTACATGCTCACATGTACATGCACAAAAACACACACCGATGCACACATGTGCGTGCTTGCTCTAGCACGAACATAAATGCACACATGTACATAGACACATATGTACACACGTGTGAACACGCACACACATGCACACAGACACAAATGCAAACACACACACATATACAAATATGCACAAACACAAGTAAGCCCATGCACATGTGCACATACGCACACAGTCACATGTAGAAGATCACAACACACATGCTAGCAGACACATGCATGAAACCCCCTCCCCCAACATACATACATAGATATGCACTTACACACACACATGCCAATAAACAAACCCCCCCACACAACATGCACCCACATACATACAAATGTATGTTCATGCATATGCACACGTAAACACACGTGTGTAAGTGCACATGCATACACACACACCCACACGCACACAAATGCACACACACATGCACAAGTGCACATATGCAAAC
Organism: Vanilla planifolia; assembly: GCA_023846275.1. Taxonomy (NCBI): domain Eukaryota; kingdom Viridiplantae; phylum Streptophyta; class Magnoliopsida; order Asparagales; family Orchidaceae; genus Vanilla; species Vanilla planifolia. The sequence goes on from JAIUJO010000726.1 coordinate 153,958, forward strand.
CCACTCACATGCATAAACTCACTCACACACACACACACATAAGGATCCATAAATGCACACACATGACAATGCACACATGTACACAACTACATGTACACTATAACATACACATGCATACCCACAAAAACACACACAAATAAAGAAAAACACATGCACACACACAAGAACATAAATAAAAACACACATACAAGCACACATGCATAGATGCATACACACACATGTATACATACGTGTGAGCACACATACATAAACACACGAACATGCAATCACACACCCACACAAACACAACACAAAAAAACATGTACACACATGTGCTTACACATACCTACACATGTATACAAACACTCTTATACATGCACACTCACACACACACATACATACATATATATATATGCAAAAACATACACACACGCATAAACACACACACCCACACATCCACACATAACCACACACACATGCCTGAATGAATGCACACATGCAAGTATCCACAAATATATGCAAGCCATGAATACACACACACACATACACACTCATATGCAAACACACACATACATACAAACACCTAGATGCATCTAAACAATCACTCACATGTGCATGCACACATGCACACAAACACATGAACATACACATATATGTAGCCACACACATACACATGTGCATGCATACACACACAAATGCACAAACAAGTACACACACAATGAACACTCAAATAAACCCACACCAATTAAAACACACACACACACATGCATGCACAAAAACACACACACATGTGCACATATGTCCATGCACACAAACACACACACACATAGGTGTACAGGTGAGTAAACACACATGCACAAACACATCCATACACACTCATCCCCCTCCCCACATACACACATGCACATGTACACAAGAAAATCCACACACATGAACACACACTTACACATACTCTTGCACACAACAACATAGACACACATGCATACACACATGCATGCAAAAAATAATACACATATACACACACAAATAAACACATGCACACGCTGGAACACACATGCACATGCCCTAACATATACACCTTTACACACACACACACAAGCTTACACACATGCATATGCACATGAACACGCCTATGCCTATGTACATAAATACACACCCACCCACACCTACACGTATTCAAGCATAGCACATACAAACATGCATTAACACTCGCTCACACACAGACACTTGCAAGCATGCACACTCACTCACACACACAAACATAATCACATGCACAATCACTTATATGCACAATCACATGCACACTCATGCAAACTCATTGACATAGACATACACACCCACATAGTGTCATGCACTCTAGCATGCACAAGAAAGTAACATGAAAGCATGCACACCCATGCACGGACACACACACAACCACAAACATGCACAAGCACATGCACGCGCACATGCACACACACACACATGCATGCACAAAACACTCACCCACAAACTTGAAAATGAGTAGACATGTAGAGATGCACATGTACATAGAAGAAAACTCACTCCAACACACATTTTCATGCACTCATATGGACACACATGTAGGCACACAAACAACCATACACATGCACATACATGCATAGAAATACACACACACATGTGTGGACACACATCTACAAACACATGCACACATAAGCGCAAACCCACACAAACACAACAAAGACAAACAAGCACATAATCGCTCTCATACACACACCTGCATGTGTGCGTAAACATTTATACACTTGTACACACACACAAACACATTCAAGCGCACATGCACATTTGCATACACACATACACACATGCACATGCACACATACACCCACACCCACACATCCATACACTTACACATAGCACACACAAATGTAAGCATTCACAAACACATGCAAGCATACACACACACACACGTGCACGCACACACACAAACATATGAAACAACACACACATGCACTTACATGAATACATATGTTCTCGCATCCACACACAGACATGTACAAACACACATACATACACAAAAATCCTCACACTCATGGTAATGATCATAGACATATAAGTGCATGCACAAAAACATGCACACTATGTGCATGCATGCCTGGTCACATAGAGACACACACACACAGGTGCATACGCACACACACTCATATGCACAAACACATGAATACATACTCATCCCCCATATACACCCACGCATGCACACACACAAATACACATGCACATATATGCAAACCATGCACATACACACACACACTCATGCACACACACATAAACTTGCATGCATACAAGCACATGCATTAAACAACACATTCACTCACATGCACACACACATGCATGGAAAAAACAACAAACATGCACATCCACATGCATAAATACACACACACACATGCACTAATATGTACATGCATTAACACACACACACGTATTCAAACATGCACGAGCACACACACACACTCAGACACACACACTAGCACACACACACACTCAGACACACACACTAACACACACTTACACGCACCTACATGTATACATGCATAATATACACTCCCTTGCACATAGAAATGTGAACGCAAATGCACATATTGACACAAACTCACACACACATGCACATAAACATAATCAAACCCACATACACACATTAGCACATGTACATGCACACTAACACATTTATCAAAACACGCACACATAATGCCATGCACTCATGCATGCACAACACACTTAGATGAATGCAAGCACACGTGTACAAACTAATACACACAGACAAGCATGCACACACACACACACATACAACCTCACATGTACATGCACACACACAAATGCACGTGCACATAGAAACAAAGTCACTCCCACACACACTAAGATGCACCCACATGCACACACATGTAGGCACACAAATAACCACACACACATGCATAAACACGCAAACACACATGTACGCAAGCACACATACTTTTAGAAATACACATATATACTCATAAGCACACACATGCACTCATGCTTGCACATGAACACAAGCACATTTGCATCCATGCTTGTGTATGCACATGCACACACATGCAAACACATGCAAATACGTAGGAACACACATGCCCACACACATGCACACACACACACACAAGCACACATGCATACACATATGCATACATATACACAAAATTTGCACAGACATATACATGCACTTGCACATACAACCACACACATTTTCACACCCACATGCATGCAAACACATGCACACATAGCACACACACATAAATAAACTTGAATGCACACTCACCCACAAACACACATGTGCACACATAAGCAAAAATACATACATGCACACTCACACACATGTGCATGCACACACATCTATGCTTGTACACTTTCATGGCACACATATATGCATGCACCAACACATGCACACACATAAGAACAAACATACACATCATTACACACACACACAAAAGCACATATAGACACTTGCACATACTTACTCATACACAAACACATGCACACACACACACACAATCATGCACACATGAATATAGACACACATGCACACATATAGACACATGCATATACACATGCATGTATGCATGCATGAACACATACACACATTTATACATACACATGCACACTTGCTAATGTAAATGCATTTGCACAAAGCTGACATGCATAAACTCATGCACTTGTACACTTACACACATAGACATAGGCTCACACATGCATACCCACATGCACACCCATAAACATGCTCACACACATAAATAGAAAGATAAACATGAACACGCACACATGTGCATGACACAGACACATGCACATGCATGCATAGGAACACCACGAATGCACATACCTATAAACAAAGACATAAATGCAAACACATAAACACACATGTGAAACCACTCACCCACACATGCATACCCATGCACATGCACTCGCATATGAACACACACACATGTATGCACTCACACGCAAACATGCACACAAATACAAAAACATGCATGCATGCACATGCACACACAAATAGTATTGTACTCACACACACACACACATGCATATCCATGTACAAGCACACAGACACGTACATGCACGTACACCAACATGCACAACACACACACACACAAATACATACACATGTATAAATTCATACACACTTATGCACATCAACATAAGCACACACACGGACACACACATGCAAGTGTAGACATAGGCACACATAAAGGCACACATATACATATCAATACACACAAAAACATGTAAGTACACACACACATATGTGCATACAAATGCACACAAGCAGACACACATGCTTGTGTGTAAACAAAGGCACAAAAAAAGTACACACGTGCATACACACACATATATAAACACATGTAGACAAACATATGCACATACACAAACAAAATCATACACATATCATATTAGTATCTAATATGCGTACATACACATATAGACACACACACTCATTTGCATAAAAATTACCTCAGGCACATGCATGCACACACACATATAGACACATACATGTGCAGACACACATGTACCTACACACACGTGCACATGCACACACATATGCACACACATACACAGGCACACACATGCATGCACACTCACATGCACACACACATTTGCACACACACATGCACACAGACACCTATAGACATAAAACCACACATGCCCACATGCACTCACACGTCCACACAAACACATGTGAACAAGTAAACATGGATGCACTTAAGCACACTCACAAGTGCATGCTCACAAACATAATTTATGACAAATACATAACCACACACAAGAGCACACACATACACACACATGCACATACATGCATGCACACACACATTTGCTCTAACATATGCACATACAAATATAAAACATAGACACACACACACACACACCACACACACATAAATAGACAAGCACATATACACACATGCACACCAAGACACATTGACATACACCTACATACACTCACATGCTTGTGCATAAAAGCATATAAATACACACACACATGCACCACATGCATGTAGAAGCACTTTCACATGTTCACACAAAAGCTCACACAAGTACATGCATGCATGTACACTAGTGCACTTATAGACATGCGCACATATGAATAAGCACATGCAAGCACACTCACTCCAACACACACTCACATGCACCTACATGTACACATGCATACAGAGACATATAAACACAAGCATGCAAACAAATGCATAGGAGCACATAAAAAACAAACACACATGCATGCATAGGCACATACATGCATACATTTGTATACACACACACTAACACTAACACTAACACATGCACACGAACATGCATATACAAGCACAAATGCATGTGCTCATAGATACATGCACACACATATGCACACAAATGCATATACACATGCACACACTCATACACACACAAACATGAATACACACACCTACAAGCATGCACACACACACACATGCACATAGCCACAACCATGCACATGCACACTTGTGGACACACATACACAAAAGACATAACACAACTAGCACACACACACACACAAAGACACATCTGATTTGGTACATGTACACACAAAAAACACATGCATACACACATACACACACCCGCACTCATGCATTCGAACATGCAGACAAACATACACACCATATATGCACACGCACACACAGGCGCAATAGAGATAAATGCACACACATACACACACATATACACAAGAAAGCTTGCACAAATGCAGAACATGCATGTACCCACAAATACACATGCGTAGGAACACACGAGCACACATGTACACACATAAGCATTAACATAGACATACAAACACACATATACTCTTGCACATACAAAACACACACACACACACAAACAAACATGCACATGCACACATGCACACACACACACATACACTACACGAGCACATGCACATACAAGCATAGGTACGCAAAAAGACACAAAAGCACGTAGACATGCACACTCATGCACATACACACACATAAATAAGCACCCATATATAGATGCATGCAATTGCATGCACTGACACACACACACACTGAAGCACACACACAAACACATGCATAAGCATGCACATACACACACACACACACGAATAAGCATATATTCACTCACACAAGCACACAAAAAGACATAAACACACACATCCACATGCACACGTGCTTGCGCTTGCACACATGCATAAACAAACAAACACAAATATGTGTATGTATATACATATATAGAAACATGTGTACACACATGTACACACATAAACATATACAAAAACATATGCACAAACACACATGCACACACTCATATACACAGTTATGCATGTGTACATCCACATGCACACACATAAGCCTATGAACATACAAACTCACATCCACACATAAAAACACCTACACGAACAAATGCCCACTCAAACATAAGCACAAATGCACACATGCAAACAAACACATGCATTAACACACGTGCGTGCACATGCACACACTACACACACACTCACACACGTATGCACTTGTCGATGCAGCACATACATGTGCAGTCTCACATGCACACATGCACACATACAGACACACATACAATAACATGAGCAGACATGCACACATGCAAACACACAAAAGCATTAACACACATGGACTCACACACCCACACACAATGCACATGCCCATGTAATACACACATGCACATGTGTGTACACACACACACACGTATGAACACACACTCAGATAAGCACGCACGAACTCATGTGCATGTGCACACACATACACACCCAAATGCATGCAAGCACACATGCACATGAATGCATCTAAATGCATATGCACACACACATACAAGCATGAACACAGACCAACACCCATACCCATACACACACATGCACAGACACGCATAAACCCACAAGCCCATGCACATGCACGTACACATACACACGCAATTGAAAAAGTGCACATATATGTACATGCACATGCAAACGCATACATATGCACTAATATGCACACCCACACCCACACCCACATGCATGCACATGTGTACACATGGATACATATGCACACACATGCACGCAAGCATGCAAAAATCCACATACACATACCCACAAGTTCACAAACACTTACACCCACGCACAAGTATACATAAACAAACACATAGACGCATGCATCCACACACACACTAACACACGTAGGTATACACATGCATGTAGGCGCTCACACACATCCACACCCACACACACACGTAAAACTACACACACCTGCACACAATCACATCCACAAGTGCATTCGAACATACACACACACAAATGAACACGAAAAACACACTTGCACAAAACATGCACAAATAAATACACACATATATATGCACGCACATATGCACATGCACACACACTTACATGCATACACACATGCCCACCCACCCACACATATGCATAATCACAGAAACACACACATGCATATGTACACATACACATATATACACGCATGCACATAGACACACACAAACATAAACACATGCACAAACGCAGACTCACCCAAATGCACATATGCGAATGGACAAACGTACGTACACACACAAACATGCACATGAACTCACACATGCACACGTACTCACACACACACAAACACACACATGTTTACACACATAAACACATACACACATCCACACATATTCATGTACACACATATCGACACACATGAACACACATATATGCACACACAAGCATACACACACACACACACATACAAGCATACACACACACAAGAACACATGCACACACACATACATACACATATGCACCAACACACACCAATGCACACACATGCACAAATACGTGCTCCAACATGCACGCACATGCACATGCACCTACATAGGTACACATACATGCACATACACAGGCTACACATATGCCCATGCACACACACATATGCATGCAAACACTCATGGTCATGCATGCTCACACACACACACACATAAGCAAGCAAACACTCATGGTCATCCATGCCCATACAGACAAACACACACACATACACACACTCATGTAAACATGCACATTAGCATACATATGCACTCACACACATGCATACATAAAGAAATACTAAAAGGCACACAGATGCATGCCCTTGCACACACTCACAACATGCACACATGCACTTAAATACACACACACACACAATCATAGATGCACACATAGACATGCACACATAATGCACACACAAACATGGACACATGTAAGCAAGCATAAATGCACACACCTATAGAAGAATGGAGAGGAAGTCACAGATTCACACACATGCATTCAAACACACACACATATGCACACACTCACACGCACGTGCACATATTTGCACATAAGGAAAAACACATGCAAGTACATGCACACCATTAATAGCACAGAAAAATATTCACACACACACACATGCACATGAACAAACACACATGTGAGCACTAGCAGATGCATGTACATGGGCACACATGCGCACAAACATGCACACATAAGTACATACATGTATACACATATGCACAAACACAAATGCATACTCAAGCATACACACAAGCACAAACACAAGTGCATGTACATGTGGATGCACACACATGCGCTCACATGCACACACACATGCCCACACACACCAACACTCTCCTACACTCATGAACCAACACAAACACACACTCGTGAGTATGCTCTAACACACACACATATGCACGTGAGTAGACGACATGCACACAAAAAAACATACCCATACACACACACCCTACACAAAGGTGCACACACATAAACACAAACACATGCATTTACACACAAACACACAAGATGACACACTGACATGCACATAGCCACACAAACACATCCACATGCACACGTGGCCACACACATGCACACATATGCAAACAAACACACACATACACACACATGTAGAGATACACATTTGAAAACTTATGCACATGCATAAGTGCAAACACACATGAATAAACACTATCACACATACACACATTTATATAAAAACATGGACACAATTTCATGCACTCACGTAGGCACATGCATGGACATAGACACACAAACACACACATGAACCTACAACCCACACACGACCAAAAACATGTGCAAACACTCACATATACACACATGCACACACACACACAAACACATGCACACACTCATGTACGCATGCATATATACACAAATACACATAGACATACACATGCATGTATATAAACATAGAAGAATATAATCGCACATGAACAAACACACATACAAGCTCACACACACAGAAGCTCACATGCACATAACACAAAAATGCACATAGTTGAACACACATATATGAACATGCATTCAAATGCACACCTACACACAAGCACACACACACCCACTCCCACTCTTGCCAATGCACGCATGAATGCACGTGCACACATATGTACACACACAAACATAACTACACATGCACAAACACAAATGCACATATGCAAATAAGGACACATGCTCATGCTCACATACAAACACACATGCACAAGCAACCATAGATGCATATGTACTCACACACACACATGCATGTATGCACACACACACATGTATGTATGCATGCACACACATGCATACACACTCATAAACACACACACATGCATACACACTCACACACACACCCATATGAATGCACATATTCCCTCATGCATGCACACACACATGCACTCATGCACACACACACTCACACATGCACACATAATCACAAGTGCAAACCCAAGCACATAATAGTGAACACACACTCATACTCACAAGCACACATGCATAAGTGCACACACACACACATGCACAGACATAAGCACACACAAAAATAAGCACTCAAACACATGCAGACACACATTGCTATAGATGTCCACCAGTATGCATAATGACACACACAAACACCCAAACAGACACACATACCCACACACATTCAAGCAAACACACACACATGTGCATGTTCACACACATACACACACAAACTCACACATGGATAGTCTTGAATACATTCACAATCGCCCAAACACACACAAACTCACATGCATGCATGCATACACATATGCATGCACACATGCACACAGACATATACAAACAAAAAAACATGCAAACATACACATACAAACACACACAAACACATGCACACAAATTCTCACTCCTACACATGCATGAATATGCACACATATATTGTCTCACACACACATACACTTGCACTGCACATATCCATATGCACATAACAACACAAACACACACACACGTATACACACATTCATGCAAAAAACAACACACTCATAAACGTACATGAGCAACTAAATGCATAAAAACACACACACACACATAGAGGAACACACATGCACACACACTAACACATACACACACAACCACACATGCAAGCATTCACAAAAACACATGCATGTGTACACATGCACATGCACACATGCACAAAGACATACACACACACACACACCTACACACATGCATGCACAACACAAACACACTTGCTCACACATAGACATGTGCACATAGATGTGCACACACTCATACACACACATGTACACAAACACAAACACAAACACATGCACGTACACACATAAGCACATGCACACTGATACACACTCAGCGACACATACACATACATAATGCCATGAACTCACACATGCACAACACACTTAGATGGATGCATGCACACATATGTGCACTCACACGCACACACACAAAACCACAAAGATAGACATGTACACACACACACACAAAAATAAACTCTCTCTCTCTCACACACACACATGCATTGACATGCATGCACATGTAAGCACACAAACGACCACACACATTCACAAACACAAACATACGTGCACAAAAATACACACACGTACTCATAAACACATACATGTACTCATGTTTACATGCAAACACAAGCACATATGCACCTATGCTTGCACATGTACATGAACACACATGCAAAAACATGCCAACACTCTGGTACACAGGCATACACATAAACATGCCCACACACATGCATACATACACACACACACCCACACACATACATGCAAACACATGCACAAGCACACACATGGCCATCCACACGCACATACACACATACCCAAACCCATATGCACATATGCATATGCACAAACAACACACACATAAATAAACCCACATGCATACACACTCACACACAAACACAAATATATACAAGAACACACAAACACCCACACAGATGCACAGACATGCTCACCCACCCACACACACACACATAGACACAAGCATGCACACAAATACACAAACACAAAAGCACACATAGGCACATGCACATACATGCTCATAAATGCACACATGCACATGCACACACACATACACATATATAGACACATACAAATGTGCACACATGCATGTATACACACATATGCATACATGCTTATGCACACACATGCATGCACACATGCTCAAACACACACGATCATGCACTCTCTCTCATACACACACATAAACACACATAAGCACACCCACATCCACCACACAAACATGCTCACACACATATACAAAAAGATAGACACACACATACATGTGCACAATGACACAAATGCATACACATACATGCAAACACAAACATTCTCAAAAACACAAACATAAATACAAACACAAATGCACTTGCACACACACATGTGTATGCATGCATGCATACATATACTCATAGGCACGCATGTGCACAAATACACACATGCACACACATGCATACAAACAAACGCACACCTATGTACTCACATACACATATGCATAGGAATGTGCGAACACACACTCGCCTGCACACATATAAACACACACATTGGCACACATACATGCACATGCATGCACACCCACATGCACACACACACATGCACAAGCATACACACCCATATACAAACACACAAACACATGCACAAGCCAACACAAATGAACACACACATGCATGCATGCACATAAACACACACATACACAACCATACACACATATACACACAAAATCAAGCACAAACACATATACTTGCACATGTATGCGCGCCCACTCATAAACAAGCACTCACACAACACACTTACACAAATTCACACACACACACAGATAAATTTGTAGACACACATACACACATGAAAATATACATGCATAAAAAACACATGCACACACTCATAGACATGCATTCACACAAACCGATACACACACCCATAGACATGCAAGCATATAAAATTGTATACACACATGCCCATGAATAGTCATGCATGCACATAGGCATGCACAGACACACATATACACAACAACACATAAGCACACAAGCACACACACATTTACAAACAAACACACTTGCACACACACAAACACACATTAACACGCATGAATATACACACACACATGTGCAAATGCTCACAAACACATGTACACACATGTACAGATTCATAAGAACAGACACTCACACATCCACACACTCACATAAGCACACATGTGCACACACATACACACACACACACTCACTCACAAGTACACAAAATCATACATTCATATACACACACAATCACTCACACATGCACTTGGATAAACATATGCACATACACACACACACTCATGCATAGACATACACACACATGTATGCTCAGACACGCATGTGCATGCACAAACATGCACACACACATATGCACCAGTGCTGAGAGGTGCACACACACATGAACACACATGCATATGCACACACTCACTAATACACACACACACACACACACATAATGCACACACACAAATAAAATCACACTCACATGAACACACAAGCATACACATGCATATGAATACATAAGCAGACACATGACCAACCACACACATGTACATGCACATAGATGCACACCCAAACATACACACACACATGCATAGACATGCACACATGTATGCAAACTAAAACAAACACACATACATGTTTGAATCAAACAACAAACACACATACATGCATACATACACTACACTAGCACACAAACACAGATGTACATGAATAAGCACACACATCCACACACACAGAGAAGCACATATGTGTATAGACACACACACACACATATGCACAGATAAGAACACACAAGTCACACTCACACACACACTTTAACACACACATGCACACAATCATATATAAGCACACACACACACACATGAGTGTGCACACATACTAATACACAAGCATGCACACATGTATGCACACACATATGCACACACACACACACTCTCATTACACACTTAAACACATATGCACACACACAAACACACAAACATAGGCATGAATACACACACACATAGGCCCACACAAACTTGTACATGCTGACACAGACAACCATGCATACAAAAAGTACACAAATGCATATACATAACATGATCCAAACATACTGATTCACATGCACACCTATACACACATGCACATGCTCTCACACATGCAAGTACATGTGCACATGAATGTAAACACATATGCTTACACCAGCACCGCCCACACACACATGTACACACACACACACATACATAAACAAGCACACACAACCACGCAAACTCATGTCCATGCATGCACATAGACACAGACTCACTCATTCACTCGCATACACATTTGTAATCACAGATGCTAACATACATATAGTCACACACAATTGTGTGCACACACATACACACACATGTGCTCCTATGCATAGACTTGCACAAACACATACACACATGCACGTGCACATGCACACATACTCACACAGACATGAGCACACATAGGCACACACAAGTACAAAAACACATACTTGTATGCATGCACACACACATACATGCTCATGCACACACATGTGCACACATGAACATAAACACATGCAGACACATGCACTTAAATGCATACACACAAACACGCTCACATAAATATATGCATAGACAAATATGAAAAAACATAGATATGCACACATACACACACACACACATGCACTCATATGCATGCACACGAACACGCAATTGCATGCACACATGTATGTAAGGATACACAAGAAAGCATACATAAACACACGTACCTATGTGCACACATGCACATGCACACACACTTGAGTACCAATGCACATATGCAAATGCACATGCACAACTCATATGCACACAAGTGTACAAACACACAAGCACATGCGTGTTCCAATGCATCCACACACACACAAGTGTGTACCCATGCATGCAGATGCACATACACATGCACAGACTCACATGCATAGGTATTTGAACACAAACTTAAGCATAAGAACACATGTATACACAAATGTGCGCATGCATGTACACACATAAGCACACCCACACAATTACGTAATTGCACACACTCATGCACCCACATACACATATAAGTTCAAACACACACACAAATGCATAATCACACATATATGCACATGAGCAAAAACATACACACAAGCACACACACACACACATGAGAACACATTAAGATCCAAACACACACATATGCACAAATAAATAACACATGCACACATACAAAATGCATACACACACATGCATATACACAAACACACACAAGAATACAAGCACACACATGCTCATAGACTTGCATAGACAACCACACACATGTACAAACACATGCAAATATATGTACACACGCATAACCACACACACCAACTCAAATGCAAATGCACACACATATCCACATAGATATGCTAGCACATATACAAGCACATACTTAAGCATGCATGAGAACTAGCACACATGCATATAAAGTGCACACATAAATGCACCTACAAACATGTTGATACACATGCACATACACACACATGTGCTTGCAAACACACACACACACATGTACATAGATGCAAACACATATGTACAATCACACATATGCACATGTACACACACACGAACAAACACATAAGCACCTACACATACACATGTGCTAGCATGCAAAACACACATGCATATGTGTACACATACTCATAAGCACACATAAGGACACACACACAAGCAGCCAAACACACCCACACCAAAAAACACATAAAACACATGCACTTGAGCATGTGTTCACATGCACACACAAACCTATACAAAGGCACACACACATGCAAAATCACATGCATACACACACCCCCACATATGCACACAAATAAAAACCAACACACACACATCCACACATACAAATGTACACACATATGCACACACAGATAGACACAAACCTATAGGCATGGATGTGCACAACAACACACACATATGCACACATAAGCACAAACATACTCACATACATAGATATATACACATAGGAACATAGAAACATGCATAAGCACACACAAGCACACATGCATAGATGCACACATGATTGTGTACATGCATACACACACACACATACACATGCCTTGCACATACAAACACACACACACACAAAGACATACACAAACACAAATGCATATGCAAACACACACACACACAGATGCACCCACATGCACACACTTGCATGGACACACACAATCACACACATGCCCACATATACACACATGCACACATACAAACACACACATGCACATGCACACACACAAACATGTGTCCATGCACACTCAAGCACTTACACACAAGGACACATGCACCGAAACACTCCTACAAGTAAACATGCACACACACACACTCCAAAGCACATAATGTCAAACTTGTATGCATGCACACATGCACACACATACACACACACACACACTCACACACATACACACAAACACACACGCACACACATATCCACACATGTATATTGGTGCATACACATATATACACAAACATGTGCGTGTAGTAGTACACATGCACATACATGTGTATGCACAAGCTCGCCTATGCATGCACATACTTATGTGCACACAGATGCACACACACCCACATACACACATAGGCACACACAAGTAAACATAAGGACACACACACATGCACACATATGTAGATACATAAGTACAATCACACACAACCATATGCACACACGTACACACATATGCCTATACACACGCACATGTGTTTGCATGCACATTAACACACATGCACACAAATAGTCATGCACAAGCACACATGCACACACACACGAATTGACACGCACCTAGAATAATGAACAAACACACACACACATGCACCCAAACGCATACTTATGCACTTATGCACACACATGGACCTACACTCACTTATTCAGGTGCACACCTACATGCACAAACTCATGCATAAACACACCCCATTATACACTCACAAACATGCAAACCCACACACACATGCACACACACATTGACATGTACATACACACACCCACACATATACACACTTACATGCACAAAAAAATGCACTCATGCACTCCAAGAAAAAACATTCTCACACACATACACAGAGGAATATAGACATGCATTAGCATGCATGCAAACACAAACACAAGCACACAAACAAGCACACATGCATGCACACACATGCATGCATGCAAATGCATGCGTGTGCACATACACACACATGCGCAACACACATAAATAGGTACACACATGCACAAATAGACACACACACATACATATATGTATATGCACACATACATCCACACACACACACACACCCACACATAGCAACACACTTATGCAGTCACACCTGCACATGAACACAAGCATATTCAGACAAGCACATGGACACACACATATACACACATGAAACACATGCTCAAACACATGACTCATATAGATAAGCATCAATGCATATGTGCACACGTGCATGTACACACACAACAACATAGATGCACTTGCAAACACATGTGCACACACACACACACATGCACACATAAGCAAATAAACATAATCATGCAAGCACACTAGCAAATGCATGCATGTGTGTGAAAGCAAATGTGCACACGTGCACACACATGCACACACATATAGATACACACTTGCACACATACACAAACACACAGACATTCACTCATACACACAAGCTTTCACATATACATACACATGCAATCACACACACATGTATGCACACCTATACAAATGCATGTAATCACACACAGTATACTCACACACTTGCATACACCTACATGCATACACAAATAGGCGCACAAATGCACACACATATACACATGCACACAAACATACAGATAAGCATATAGACACACATAGACAAATGCATGCTTGCACACTAACAAAACATGTGCACATGCATATTGCCATACATGCACATTTATAAGAACACCTATGCACATAGGTGCACAACACAATTGCACATAAACATACAAGCACACTTACACACATGTACACACACATGCACCCACACACACACATACACATGCACACACAAGCAAACACATGCATAAGCACATGCATATACATGCACATGCATATGTGAAAGCACACTCACATTTACATGCACATGTATAATCTCATAGACATGCACATACACAGGAATACACACATGCACGAAAGCACACACACACACACTCAGAAATACTGACACGTACACAGATACACACATGTGTACACACACACTCATACACATACACACATGCACACAAGCATACATAGACACATATAAATACACTTTCATTACACACACAAATACACCCATGCCCATGAAAGAATGCACGTGTGCTTGCACACACATACAAAAGCACACACATGCTCATATGGAAGCACAAATGCACACACGACACACATGCACATACATATGCATGCACACACACATACATGCACATACACACTCCCACAGACATATGCACACACATGCACAAAGATGCACTTGTAGACACATTAACAAAAACACAACTCATATACACACATGTGCATACACACACTGACATACACACAGGCTAGCATGCACTCACACACACACACAAATGCACACATGCATACACAGACACACACACTTAGGCACACATGCATTTGCACACACATACACAAAAATGTATACAAATATACACACACATACAAACACACATGTGCATGTACACAAAAACACATGCACAAGCATATATGGTCAACATTTGCACACACACACACAAACATAAATACATGCACACATTTGCACACATTTGTGACATGCATGCACACATGTGCAAATACACACACATAAACATACACAAGTACACACATACACACATACAAGCACACACACATGCACACACGCACGCATACATATGTACACTTACATGCAAATGAAAGAACGTACATACATACATACATATGTACACACACATGCACACACACATACAAAAGCACATGCACACAAATCCATACAAACCTATATAAATACACACACACAAAGTCTTACACAAAGATGCATGCACATAACCACATAAATGCACATGCATACAATGATAAGCATGCACACACACACTGATGCACATAAATGCATGCACACACACACCCACCATATCACACGCACACATGGAACACATGTGCACAAGCAGACACTCACGAACACTCATGCAAGTACAAACACAAATACATGTGCACAGATGAACACTCATATACACACACACATTCACACATGCATGCAAGAACACACACATACACAAAAAATGCATACACACATGCAGATATATCCACATGCATACACTCAGGCACATATGCACACAAACTCACATACACACAGATGAACAAACATGTACACAAGCACACACGTGCAGAGACATGCACATACATACATACACACATGAACACACATGCACATGTGCATGCACCACATACACACATGTGTGTGCGAACACATGGACACACACACCCATACACTTGAACACACATCTTCACCTATGCACTCACTTGCACACACATGTGCATGTCACCACTCACACACACATGCATGGACACATACAGACACACACACAAACACTAACATAGATACCCCACCCACACACATGCATTCATGCATGCCCATACACACATAAACCCACACACAAATGCATATGCACCTACATTCTTGAGTATACACACGTGATACAGATGTGGACACAGACACACACTTACACTCATGCATATATACAACCACACATACACATCCGTACACATGCACACATATGCAACCCCACCATACTCACACATGCATGTATACACACACACACACATGCACAAGTATGTACATGTAGAAACACAAAAGTATGCATACAAACACACATAAACATACACACAAATGCACGTGCACACACACTTAGGCTCATGCACTCACACAATAACACAGCTATACCCACACATATATGCACATATATGCATAACATAAACACATGCACATACACACACATGTGCACGCACACACACATATGCACATACATACAAATGCACATAAACTCACATAAGAACATGCACACAAATACACATTTGTATGCAAACATTTGCATAAGCATGCACACACATTTACACACTAACATGTATAGACACAAATAGATAAACACACACAAATTGCCATGCACAAACATGTACACACACACACATACACATGCACAAGTGCATGCAGGCACCAGCACACATGTGTGCACTTCTACACACACATGCACACAAACCTGTGCACACACACTCATACTTTTACAATCATAGACATGTATATAAACACATATGCATGTAGACAATAACAAATATGCACACGTGCACACACATATTTATACATGCTTGCACACATAGCCATACACAAATGTGCACCCATGAACACACATGCATAGAACATAGACACATGCACTCGCACAAACACATGCATACACATGTAAAGGAACACACAAAAGAAACTTTAGAGGACACACACATGGGCACACAGATGCACACACATGTACATGCACACATAGACACACATGCATAGACACCTGTGCACACACACACATACACATGCATAAGCAAACACATAAAAAGGCTTGCACATGAACTTGCACACACACTCAACACACATATGTGCACACATGTGGTTGTATACACATATGCGCATACACACATACACACTTGCACATAGGAAGCCAACATATATATATGCACACACATACACTATACACACACATGTAGAAACTCACACATACATATGCACACACACATGCACACATGCATGCACACACATACACTATACACACACATGTAGAAACTCACACATACATATGGACACACACATGCACACACACATGCACACATGCATGCACACACACACACACCCACACCCATACACATGCAAACACATACACAAGCACTCACAAAAGAATATACATGCACACTCACACACACACACACATGCACATGCACCCACACATAATCATGCCTATGCACATGCACATACATATGCTCACACATAAACACACAACTACAAATGCACACATTCATATGTACATAAACATATGCACACACACGTATGCATCCATATGCACATGCATGTACACACACCCAAAAATGCACACACACATACACACACACACACACAAAAGGATACACGAATGCATGCAAAAGAACACACACACACAAAAGGATACACGAATGCATGCAAAAGAACACACACACACATGCACAAATATATACAGACATGCATGCACATGTCCATGCACACGTATGGACACTCACACGCATCCATGCACACATAAATGTATATGCACATACACACATTCATAATGACTCGAAAACATAGACACACATATGATCATACACACACAAGTACACACACGCACACACAAGCATATATGCACACAATCACAAAAAATATGCATAGACACTTATGCACATATGTGCACATAGACATGTAAATAAACATACACACATCAACACGAACAGACAGGCCTGGTCACACACATACACATGCACGCACACACACACACATACATTCACACAAACAAATACACACACACATGTGCATGCACAAATTCATACACACACACATACATGCACACACAAATTAATGCACACATGCAAATGCACACACACTCACATACATAAGCACACACAATAATGAACACAAACATGTATACATACACATACATATAGGAATGCACACAAGGTTATAGGCACATTCACATGCAAAAATACCTATACACACACGAGCACCTATGCATACAAATATACACATACACACATGTGTACCCACCTGCACACTTGCACACACAAACATAAGCAAACACAAGCATATGTAAGAGCATACACAAGCACTAGTACATGCATTCACACAAACACACACACATGCACACATATACATATATGAAATCACACATGCTTGCATTTATAGACATAAGCACACACATGAACACACACACACACACACGTCTGTTTAGACAAAGGAACGCACACACAAATGCATACATGCATGCCAATACATACATACACACCCACACACACACTCGTGTAAGTACACATGCACAAACACACATGCATACACACCTATGTACACACAAATACTCACATACATACACACACACACACAAATGTGCAAATAAACACACACACACATGCAATCACACACATGCACAAACACACACTCACACACATATGCATATGCTCACAAATTCATGCATAGACACATGCAAAAATGATAACATACTCATACAAGTACAAATTCAACATGCACACATAGAGACACACACTTATGTGCACCCAAACTTATTCATACACATGCATGCACACAAAAAAATAGACATGTGCATGTACATACACACACACACACTCATATACACATGCACACATATATGCACACAAGCACACACACATGTAAAATCACATACATGCATACACACACACACATCCACAAATGAATACAATGAACCCACATGCACACTATGCTCATATATAGACACAAATGCACATGCACACACATGTAGTCACGCACACAACACACACTGACACACAAAAATGCACACCCATTAACAACACACACACCCACACACACACATACACTCACATATACACCCCCATTTGCACACTCAAACACACACACACACATGCACATAGACACACACAAACACAACACATGCACATACTTATGCATGCACATATGCACTTTCATGGAGACACACACATACACAAACATGTGCATAACCACATACACACATGCACATGAACACACACACACACATGCACACACAAACACGTGTCCTCCAATACATACACACATATAATGGAACTCCCATACACATGTACATGCACACACATGTAGACACACACAATCACATTTTCATATATGCATGCACACACTACACATGTATGCACTCCTATGAACACACATGCATACAAACACATAACCACACACATGCACACACAGGCACACATCACATGTAAATACACATGCATTCATGCGACGCACACACACACACTCACAGGTAAAACCATGCCCATAGACATACACCTACATATGCTTGCATGCACTCACACATCCACATGAGCACACACAAAATGTGCACACATGCATAAACCCAGGCATGCTCACAAGCACATACACACACAAACACAATTTGCCAAAAATACAACCACACACACATGCACACACATGCACACATGCACATTCACTCACACATATAAACATACACACATAAAGCACACACACACATGCACATAGATAAACATGTATACATACAAACAAGCATACACAAACACATGCACATAAACACATATTGTCACACACCCACATGCACTCAAATGTATGTGTACAAAAGCATACAAACACACACATAGATACACACACACACGAACACATACTTGTACACAGAAGCACTCTCACATGCACATTAATGTGAGCACACACACACACACGAGCTTGTATGCACACACACATACACATAAACTAGTGCACGGATAGACATGCATAGATATGCACAAGAACATGCAAACACACTTACATGCACTCACATGTTCACACATGCATGCATAAACACATACACAATGCTTGCATGCAAATATAAGTATAAATGTATGTAAAAGGTCAAACACACACATGCATGCATAGGCACATACATGCACACATTTTCACACACACACACACACACTCGCACGTACAAATGAACATGTGCACACCTACATGTACACACAGACACGTGTACACATAGACACGTGTACATACAGACATGTGTACACATAGACTCGTGTACACACACATGCATGCATATGCATGTACACATGCACACACACATATAAATGCACACGTAGATGCAAACATACACATGCATACATACACATACACACACAAATGCTCACACACACCTATGTATATGCATACATGTGGATACATACACACACAATAGACACAACAAAACCAGTATACACATACACAGACACACCTGTACGTGCACACATACATACACAAAAAGACACACACATGCACACACATATACATGTGCAAACAGAACATAAACATACATACCATATACGCAATCACACACATGCACAACATGGAAACATGCATGCCCCAACAAATACACACATGCAAGAACACACTGGCACACACGTACACACACATGCATAGATACATACTTTTACATGCATGTACACTTTTGTACATGCACATGCATGCATAAAAACATGCACATGCATGCATACACACCCACACATGTACACGCACAAGCACATGCACACACACAAGCACAGGAAAACACACACACCCACACATGTACATGCACAAGTACATGCACACACAGAAGCATAAGAAAACACATACACACACAAAGGGTCACACACATGCACACTTATGTACACATACACATAAATAAGAACCCACATGTAGGTGCATACAATTACATGCACTAACAAAGACATACATGTACACTCATACATACACACACACAATTAGGAACATAAATATGTGTGTGCATGCATGTCAGTTTATGTGCACATGTGTTTAGGTGAGGATGTGTGCATGTGTGTATATACATGCATGTGACTATGTGCATGCATGCGTGTATGTGTATGCATGTGCATGTCTCTATATGTGTGCATGAGTGTTAGCATTTGTGTGTGCATGCTTGTGTGTGTGCATGCACATGTTTATGTGTATGAGCATCTATGTGCATGCCTCGATGTGTGCATTTTTGTGTGTGTGCTTATGTGCATGTTTGTTCTTGTGTGTATGTGTGTTGGTGCATTAATGCATGTGTGCAATATCAATGTACAAGCATGGATGTGTGTGTGGAGGTGTACATGCACTTGTGTATGGGTGTTCATGTATGTATGCTTTCTTATGTGTACACATGTGCATGTTTGTGCATGAATGTGCATGCATATTGGTTTATCTATGTGTGTGTGTTGTGCATGTGTATGAGTGCATGTGGGCATAGGTAGATGTGTGGATGTTAGTGCATGCACATGTGTGTGTGTGTGTATATGCATAAGTGTGTGTGTATGCATATGCATCTATGTGTATGTGTGTGTGTGTATGCTTGTGTGTGGGCATATGTGTACCTATGTGTTTACATGTGTTTGCATGTATGTGCTTAGGCATATACAAGCATGGGTGTTTATATGCTTGTGTTACATACATACATGAGTGCATGCATGTGCCTATGATTACGTGTGTCTAATTTTATACATGTGTGTGCATGTGTATTTGTTCATGTATGTGTGGTTATTTGTGTGCATACATGTGTGTGCATGTGGGTGCATGTGAGCATGTGTGGGCATGAGTTTGTTTCTATGTGCATGTGAATATCAACATGTCTATCCATTTTCATGTTTGTGGGTGAGTGCTTTGTTCATGTGTGTGCATGTGAGTGCATATGTGTTCTTGTGCAAGTGTGTGGTTGTGCATGTGTGTGTATATGCATGCTTGTTTGTGTGGAAGGATGCACACACGTGTGCGTACATTTGTCTGAGTGTGTTGTGCATGCGTTAGTGTATGCCACTGTGTGCGTGTTGACGAGTGTGTGTCAGTGTGCATATCCATGTGCTTATGTGAGTATGTGCTTGTGTTTATGTGCTTATGTGTGTATGTGTGTATGATTCTGTTTGCATCTATGTGTGCATGAGTGTGTGTGCATGTGCATGCATATGTCCATGTATGAGTGAGTGTGTGTTGTTCATGCATGCATGTAGGTGTGTGTTTGTGTGTGTGCATGTGTGTGTGTGTGCAAGTGCATGTTTGAATGCATATGTGTACAAGTGTGCATGTGTAGTTATGCGTGTGTTAGTGCATGTATATGTTAATGCATGTGTGTGTTCCTTTGTGTGTGTGTGTGTTTATGCGTGTGGATTGACATGTGTGTTTGTGCATGTGTGTGATTTTTTACGTGCATGTGTATATGTGCGTGCGATTATGTTGTTGCATGCATGTACATATATGCATGCAAGTGTATGTGTGTGAGTGTGTGGCATGTGTGTATTTTGGCATATGTGTGCATGTACTTATGTGTGTGTGTGTGCATGTATTTGTGTGTGCTTATGCACCTTTCTGTGTGTGTGGGTGTTTATGAATGTATGTGTATGTGTGTTTGTGCTTGTGTGTTCATGCAAGCACATGTGTATGCATGTGGGTGCATATGTGCCTTATTTCATGTGTTTGCGTGCATTTGTGCATGTGCATGTGTGTGTCTGTGTTTGTGCAAGCATATCTGTATGTGTATATGTATGTGTGTGTTCATGTAAGTGTAAATGTGTGTGTGTGTGCATACATGTGTTTGTGGATGCTTGCATGTGTGTGTATGTGTATCATGTAAGTGTGTGGGTGAGGGTGTATGTGTGTGTGCAAATTTGCATGTGTGCATGAATGCATGTCTGTATGAGTGTTCATGCACACATGCAAGTGTGTGCGTGTGTTAACAATTGTGTGCTTATTTGTGTTGTCTTTGTGTGGGTGTGTGTATATGTTTTTATATTACCAACATGTGTGTGTGTGTGTGCATGTTTGTTCACATGGGTGCATATGAGTGTGTGTGGTTGTGAGTTTGTTTCTGTGTGCTCATGCATTTGTGTGTCTATCCATTTTTATGTTTGTGGGTGAGTGTTTTATGTGTGTGTGTGTGTACAGTCTGTGTGCATGTGTGTGTGTGGTTGTGCATGTGAGTGGTTGTGTGTGTCAATCAGTGGGTGTGCATGCATGTGCTAGTATTCATGTGAGTTTGGTGTATGTTAGAGAACATGGCACTATGTGTGTGTGTTTGAGTGTACATGTGCTTGTGTATATTTGTAAATGTGCATGTGATTATGTTTGTGTGTATGAGTGCGTTGTGCATTTGTGCAAGTATTCATATGTGGGCGAGTTGAGTGCTTGTTTATCTGTGCTATGCCTACATGTGTGTAGGTGTAGGTGGGCGTGTGTTGGTGTGTGCAGGCATGCATGCATACACATGCACATGTTTGTATGCTTATTTGTGTGTATGTGTACTTGTGTGCTTGTGCATGTGTATATGTGTATGTATAATGATGTGTGCGTGGGTGTTTCTCTGTGGGTGTATGTGTGTGCATTTATGTGTGTACGCATGTGTGTTGTTTTTTGCATGCATGTATGTACATGTATGTGTCTGTGTTGTTAATGTGCATGTATGTGTATAAGTGTATGTATGTGTGTGAGTGTCTGTGGGTTTGCACACATGTACACATACATTTATGTATTCACGTGCAAACACCAACTCACACCCCCATAAACATGTGTACACACACACACGCATATGCATACACACACACACACTCTCACATGTATACACATGCACGTAAAGCCACAAAATCAAACACATGGACATGCATGCACGCAGAACCACACATACACATGCACACACATGCATGCACATGCATGTACGTATACTCACATCCACACATAACAACACGTGCTTGCAAACATGTGCTCACACAAACACTTGCATGTATGTGAACACACACAAACATTAACACATGTGCATGTGCATGCACACACACACCAACAAGAACAAACACACACTCACACATATACCCACACGTGCATGCACTTATCGGTGCAACACATACACATGCATACATGTGCACACACTCACACACGAAGACACATATATGCACTTGCTCACTAACATGGGTGCAAACATACACACACACAAACACAAACATAAGTACACATCCACACACATAAAAGCATTAACACATGTTCACACGCACACACATGCATGCACACACCAACACACACCCACACACCCATGCATATGCTCATGTAATACACACACGTACATGTGTTCACACATATGCATGCACAAATGCACAAACTCACATGAGCACAAACACACATAGACAAGTACATGAATGCATCCACACACACACAAAGTACACACACACACACATGAACACATGCACACACAAGTATGTACACACACCCACACCGATATCCATACACACACATGCACAAATATGCACACCCCCTTGCACGTGCACTTACACATATGAACGCATAAACAAAAGCATGCACACACACTCGCTCAAGTATACACATGCACATATATGCACATGCACAAAAAACAAGCACACATGCACTACATGCATGCACACTCACACCAAAGCACTCACATGTATGCACACACAAACACACTTGCACATGCACACAAAAGCCTGTATGCACTCACACGTACACCTACAGCCCCACACACATGAAAATGCAT
Organism: Vanilla planifolia; assembly: GCA_023846275.1. Lineage (NCBI taxonomy): Eukaryota > Viridiplantae > Streptophyta > Magnoliopsida > Asparagales > Orchidaceae > Vanilla > Vanilla planifolia. The sequence continues at coordinate 181,389 of JAIUJO010000726.1, forward strand.
ACACATGCACAAGACACACATGCACACAAACACACACAAATCCATATAAAAAAAACATGCTTGCACAAGTGTTCACACTTACATGCATACACACAGACCGATTCACACACACACATGCAAAAAATGGACACATGCATGCACGTATGAGCTCACACACAAATGCATGCACACACACATGAACAAACAAGTACATTTAAACACACACAAATGCATATGGACATGCATGTACAAGCACACACATGAATGCACACATACACAAGCACACACACATGCACACACATAGGCACAAACTCCCCCATAGACACATGCACACAGTCTTGCACACACACAAAGTCACATTGATACACATGCTCACATGCACACACGTATGCATATGTGCACAAACTCTACCCATAAGCACAGAAACACAAACCTGTCCACTCACACACATATACATGCATATGCACAACTTTGTAGAAACATGTATGTATACACAGACACACTTGCACATACATGCAAATGCATAGCCACACACACAAACAAATAAGGGCACACACACACATGCATCTGAATGCACACACAAGCATAGGCACTCACAAATGCACATACACATGCGCGTGCATGAACACACACATGCGCACACACAAAAGCACTCACACGCACAAGCACATATATACACATATGCAAACATGCACATACGCATGCACAAGCATGCACACACACGCAAACACATGCACATATACACACATGTCGACACAAACATGTGCACCCACACACAGGCATGAATACACAAATATGCACACAAATAGAATCACACATGGACACACACACAAACATAGAAAAATGCAGATGCATGCATGCTTACACATATACACACAAGAACACATAGACACACAAATGGACATAAATAATGTAGAAACATGCACACACACTCACATATGTAAATGGACACATGCACACACACACATACATACATTCATATGCACACATAGGCACATGCACCCACAGACTTGGATGCACACACAAACACACACACACACACATAAGTAAACACACACTTACATCCATGAAAATGCACACACACACTCGTACATAGTCACATGCACACACACACTCGTACATAGTCACATGCACACACACACAAACACGCATGCACACATGCACATATGCACACCAATGCACACACATGCACAGATAGGTGCTTAGACATCCACACGCACATACATGCACATGCATCTACATGGATACACACACATGCATACACATTGGCTAACACATATGCACACATGCAAACATGCATGCACACACTTGCACATGCCTACATGCATACACATACATACACACACGATCATGCACACATGCACATGACATATACATGCACTCATGCATATACACACTCAATAGCATGCAAACATACACATGCATGTACATACACATGCACAGATGCATATGCACACACATGTACAAGTGCATGTGCATTCATGCATATACAATTTCATTAACACACACATGTATGCACACACACACATAACATGCATGCATGCATGCACAAATGCATCCACACACACATACACATGCACCCACACACACTGATACATGTGCATAAATAAATTCATGAATGTGCACATAAATGTCTACACACATGCATGGGCACATGCACTCATAGACACATGCATACAAGAATACATGCACAAATACATACACACATGCAAGCAAACTAGCACACACACACATGCATGCACACCAACATACACACACACTTACCTGCCCATATGTGTGCTTGAGCATGCACACAACCTACACACATACACACACATGCATGCACACACATATCCATACACACACGCACATGTACTCATAAGCACACACATGCATAGACCCAAATGCATATGTACACAAATTTGGATAGACACCCAATGCATGCACATTTTCATGTACACATATGTATAAAAATAGACACATGCATACAAAAGGTACATAGATGCATGCCCTTGCACATCATAGCATACACACACGATACACACACACAACCACACAAGCACACATATATATGCACACATACACATAAGAGCACATATAAATGCACACATGCACACAAGAACACATATGCACATACATGTATGAATGTGCTTATAGAATAGACACATGTACACATCTGCACAAACACACATGCATGTACATATTCACACTCATGCACTTAGACATACACACACTCATATGCATGCATATGTAAAAACACACATACACATGCACACAACTAATAGCATAGAAACACAAACATTCACACACACACATAGATGCACACCAACACACACACACATGCATGCACACACATACACACAAACATGCACACTCACATGAGCACAAGTAGATGCACACACATGTTAACACACACACACACATATGCGCACATAAGAACACACATGCACATACACAAGCACAAACATAAATGCACACTCTCATGCATACACACATGTACAAACACATGTGCATGCACATACATGAGACCCCCTGCACACAAACATGCATGCGTGCACATAGTCACACAAACGCACACCCTCACACACACCAATACTCTTACACACATGAACAAACACACACACAAATACATTTGTGCATGCACTCACACACACATATTTGCACATGTACACACATACATATACACATACACAGTCACACTCACACAAACTCACACACACACACGCATATATGAGCACACACACACGAACACATGAAAACATGCCCATACACAAAAATGCACACACACATATGCATGCACATGCATACATACACAAGCACACACATGCATGCACATATGCACACACAAGATCACACACACATGCACATAGATGTACACACACACATGCACATTGCCACACACACCCACATACACATATGACCACATGCATGCTCACAAATGGGAATGAACACACATGCACATGCAAAGATACACATTTGAATATTTGTGCACATGCACATGCACAAACATGTATAAACACACAATATCACACATGCACACATGTGCATAGAAACATGCACACACGTAAGCACTTGCACACACACACACAAATGTACACATTCACACATGCATATAGAACACACACATAAATATGTACACAAGCACACATACACACACGCACATGTGTACAAATACATACAAATGCACATAAGCAAACACACACATGTGCATGCGCAAACAAGAACATGCTTGTACATGTACATGTAAACATTCACACATGCACACACATGCACATGCTCACAGGAACACACAAACTCACATGCACACACACACACACAAATGCACAAACATGAACACACATGCACACACACACGTACACATAGACAAACACCAACACTAACACCCTTTCTTACCAATGCATAGATGCTCGCACATGCACACACACACAAACACAAACACAACCACACATGCATAAGAACAAATAGACACCTAGAAACAAGCACACATACACATACAAAAGTGGCCATAGATGCATATGCACTCACACAAATAGACATGCTAATGTAGACATGTTCACAGTCACACACACATATGCAAGCACACACACGCATATGCATGCACACACACACACAAGCATGCACACACTCACACTAAACACATGCATACTTGAAAACACACATAAAATCACATGCACACACAAACATGCATGTACATGCATTTGCTCACACACACATACATGAATGTACCCATGCACATGTACACATGCAGGCAAACACATACACTCATGCACATAAATGCACACTCACATCCTTTGGAACACACATATACACAAAGGCTCATAGACATACACATGCAATAACACACATATGTGTGTGCATGCACACACACACATGCACACACATAGACATGCACTCATGCACACACAAGTACGTACACATGAAAAAAAGTGAATGCACTTGCATACGCATGCACGCACATGCACAAGCACACATAGATATAAGATCACACACATGAACACCTACAAACACACACATAAATAGGCACACGAATAGATAAACACACATGTAAATGGACATAGACTCATATGTATAATGACACACACATACCCAAGCACAATCATGCCAACACACACATGTGCATGTGCACACACATACACTCACATTCTTTGGAACACACATATAAACAAAGGCTTATATACATACACATGCAATAACACACATATGCACACTCACATATGAACACTTACATGAACAAATTGATGCATATGCACATGATGCACACACAAATGATGCACACACACATACACACACATGCACGTTGACACTCACCCACACACTAAAATGCATAGACACACACATAAATATATACACACACACACACACACACACACAGATGTACACAGATGCACCCAAACATGCACACGCATGTGCATGTACAAATACTCACATACAAGAACAAGCATTGCAAATGCTCACACACATAGATGCACATAAGGAAATCATGCAAGCATACACACACACAACCACTTACTCATGCAAACACTCTCACACACATGTATGCTTCCACTCACACACAAGTAAACACACATACATGAACCACACACTCACATGTACAAATGCACATGTGCATGCAATTCCATGCTCACACATGCATAAAATGTAGGCACAAACACACATGCATGGACAAATATGTATAAAAGCACATGTACATGCCAATAAATGCACACCCACACACACTTACACTCACCCATATGCACACAAATGCATGTAATCACACAACCACACACATGTTCATAAACACACGGATGCACAAAAACACACACTTGCAAGCATATGCACATACATGCACACACACACACACATTATATGCTCACATGAACACACGCACACCTACACACATGCACACACATGCATAAACATAGGTATATCTACACACATAGACACATGCACACACATGCACATGCATACATTCACACATGTACATATATGGATGCACCTTTGTAATCATAGACCCATATCTATGAACACATATGCACATACATGCACACACATGTACACATTCGAACACAATACACACACAAATACATAATTCAATGCACGTGCAAACATCTGTACACACACAAACACATACACACTCATACACACATGCATGCTCACACATACACACACACACACCCACATGCACACATCCACACATATGCACTCAAATATACACACAAGCACACATACATGCATACACACATAGACATGCCCATTCAAAAGCACACATAGAGGCCTAGACATTAACATGCACACACTCATGCATAAACATATGCACACACACAAACTAACACACACATGCACATATGTACATGCATACTAACACAAATGCTCATGCACTAGCACACATACACATGTACAATCATATACATAGGCACACACACATACACAAAGTTTTGCAAACATGCACACATATTTGCACACACACAAATACACATGCACATAGATACACACATGCATGTACACACACACACACTTGTATGCACAAGTACACACACATGAATACACTCACACATACAAAAAACACACACACACACATACACTTTGTGCACATGCACATACACACACATGTGCAGATACACATGCACACACACTCACACATACACATGCACAGAGTCACACACACATAGATATGCACACAAACACAAACACACACATACACACATATCCATCTATGCACGGTATTCGTGGATGCACAAAAATGAACATGAGCTTACACAAACACATGTACAAATGCACAGACACACTCACACATAGATGCACATGCACAAACAAGTACACAAACACCTACAAATTGCCACTCACTCACACACAGCTGCTCACATGCATGCACCCATGCACACTTACAAGCACACACACACACATACCTAAAAATAAGAAGAAGCACACACACATGTACACATAAGCCCATGTACACACACATAAAACACATGCACAAAAACATTTGCATGGACATACACGTACAAAAGCACATGCACACGAAAACAAATGTATAACAACACCTGCTTACATGCACCCATATGCACACAAATGCATTCACACGCACAACCATAACCACAAACACGCACATACACCTACACATAGATGCACACATGTACACACACACAAACACACACATGCAAGCATAAGAATACATGCATACACATGCACTATGTGCTCATGAAAAAAAAACAATGGCAAGACACAGGTATGCACATGCATGATCGCATGCACACACACATATGCACAATCATAAGTACATGTAAACACATCGATGCACACACACACATTGATGCACATGCATAAACACATACCTACCCATACATTCACACACACATACATGTACACACACAACACACACACACACAAATGCAAAACCCTAGTATGTACACACATGTACACATACACAAACACATGCACATACACACTCAGACATACATGTGCACATGCATCAAGGTATACATACATGTACACATGCATACACACACTTGTGATCACAAATGCACACTCATACACTTGCACACACACATGCTTACACCTTCTCATGCACCCATACTAACACATGCACAAGAACTCATGCACACATAGATGCACACACACACAAGCATACAGACACATCTATATATTCTCATGTACGCACACATGCAGAATCACAAGAACACATATGCACATAGACACGCACACACACATGTACATGCATACACACACATGCTCACACATTGATGCACATGCATAAACATATACCCACATCCATACTGACTCACATACATGCATACGTGTACACACACGCACAAGTGCACCGAACACATAAAAACAAAAGCATACACACATGCATGCACTCGCACGTACACACATAAAAACACATACACATGAACACACACACATGTGCATATATGCCCAAACATACATACATGTACAAACACACACACACTCAGCCACACATACATGCACTTGTACACCACTCACAAGAACACACATTCACACAAGTGAACACACATGCATATACACATATGTACACACACATACACATGCATACAAGCACACACACACACCTACATTTACACAAACACACACGTATGCATGAACAAGAACATGCACATTCATGCACACACACATGCATAGACACACAAGCATAAACAGGCCTACATACATGCACACATATAGTCTCAGAGACACACGAACATGTGGACACACATGCACTCACACACAAACATACATGCACACACACATGCTGATACACACATACACATACACACATAAGAACACACCCACACAGCAACATGAACACACAAACACATACACACATGCACACACAAATGCACACACATACATACAAACATGGGTGCATGCCCACATGCATGTAGACACACAGCAACACATAGGAACAAAAACACAAAGATGGATGCACAAAAGCATAAGCACAAAAAGACACATTCATGCACAAGCACATGCATAGATGCACACACACACTTGCACACAAATGGTCAAAACTTGTACACACATGCAAATAGACATGCACACACAAAAGAACACACTCTCACACACATCCACAAATAAACACATAAGCACACATGCACACACATAAAAAAACATACACATATGCACATGCGAACATACACACACACACACAAACACATAATCACATTCATACCGATGCACGTACACAAACACATGCATGCACACACACATATGTACAAGAATACACATGCGCACACCCACACACTGACCTAAGTGCATATTCACACAAATACGCACAATCACATGCACAACAACAACCACGTGCAGACATAAAGAAACACACGCATGCACGTGTCAAAACATAGGGACAAACACATGTGCATGCACAGATAAGCACACACTTGCATGCACATCCACTAACACACACACTCTCACAAACACATGCACAAACATGAGGACACACAAGCACACGCACATTAGAAAACTCATTCACAAACACATGCATAAGAACAAACATGCATACACACATGCATGCACATGCACGTGTGTACACACACAGACTCACATGCATAATCACACACTTGCACATGCACACACATGCATGAATTCATGCACACATATTTGCCCACGTGTACACACACTTTAACACATACACACAGAAACAAAAACAAATAGACATGTTCCCACACACATGCACCGATGCACTCAAACACAGACATGTGCTCAGGTGCACACAACCATGCACGCACACATACATGCATACACCCACACACCAACACATGCACATGCACATACACATGAATACAATCACTCATGCACATGCACAAATATGAAACCTACACATATACACAAACACACACACACACACACACTGACACATGCACTCATATATGTACATGCATACAGACACACTTGCACACACACATATGTACAAACACACACACAAACACACGCATATAAAAGAACAAACATGCAAACAAAGATATAAGCATACATGCACAATTGCATACACATTCGTGCTGGATGTAGATATGCATGAAAAGGCACACATACTCACATGATTATGCACACACACTTATGCACTTGTGCACATACTTAATACACACATACAAGCTTTTACATGCTCACACACCAACCCACACACACATACTCTTACACAACCAACACACATGCACGAATGTACACACATAAACAAACAAGCACTCACCCTTGCACACTTATAAGCACACACACACAAATGAACACAAAACAACATACGCACACACACATGCATAAAACATAGAAAAACATGCACACATGGACAAATAAGCACAGAGCACTTGCATCAGCTAAAACTTGCATACCCAAGCACACTCACATGCATCCATATGCACATATGTGTGTACACAAACTCACCTAGACACATATTTACACACATATGCACTTGGACACACTCATGTCCAAGAATGCACAAGCACACACATGGACACACACACATAGCGGTGCACAAGTAAGAACACATGCACACTTGCACTCACACGTGCATGTCTGCACATGCACACACATGCACATACAAGCACGTACACACATGCGTGCATGCAAAAACACGGACACACATGCACACACACTTGTACATGTGCACATAAATGAGTTCATGCACATGCATACATAGACACACGAGAACACACATGCACACACATACACACATGAACGTGTAAACACACCAACACATGCACATTTTTCAATCACACAAAAATGCATAAAAACACACACACACTCATGCATGTGCATGCATAGACACACACATGAACATGCACAAACACTTTCACACATTCATAGACACACACACACACACACACTTGTAAAGACACTAAGACTTGTGCACATGCACTAGCACATAAAGATGCATGCATGCTTGCACACACACACAAGAACCAAATTGTGCACACATAAGAACATGTAAACACACATAGACAAGCACACATATGCACATGTACACACACAAGTTCATATGCACATGCACATGCACTCTTATATGCACACTAACAAGCACACCCACATGCACCCACAGTCTCACAAATGCACAAACACAAGCACACATGGATATAAACATGCACATATATACACAAAAATGTACACACACATGCACATAAATGTGCACACACAAGCATGCATGCACATGAACACTCGTACACATAGACAAACATACACATACATGCATGCATGCCCTAAGTGCTAGTGTGCACACAAACATGAATGCACATACATTCATGCACCACACACACATGCACACTAGCAAACACACCCACACACACACACATATGCATGCATACTCATACACACAAGCACATGCACAAACCCACATACACATGTACATGCACACAAACACACAAAGACACAAGCTTGCACACATGCACATTGACACACACCCACATACACACATGTATAAACATGCACACACTCAACCACACTATCTTGCACACATATGCACCAGCACACATTTGCACACTCTCACATTCTCACACAAACAGAAACAAGCACAGAAATATGCATGCACATTCTTATGCACACAAAACACACATGCAAAGACACACAAGCATACACACATGTGCATCCACACACATGCCTACACACACACTCACACACATGCACACATAGCACACACACACATGCATGCACATGGGCCTATAGTCATAGACAAAAAATACACACATATGTGCATGGACACACATGTACCCATACACACAAGCACACTTGCATGCACACTTACACACCCAAATGCATAAACATACACAAACACATAGAGACACATGCTCACACACACATTCACACACACCCACGCACACGCCCACCATCCATATGCAGACTCAAAAGCTCACATGCATATGAACCAACTCACATGCACGCACAAATGCATACACTCACATACACATGCATAGCACATACAAGTGCACACACACTTGCACACACACAAGTACACCAACATGCACACGTGCACCCACATGCACAAGCAAAAACAATGTACACATACAAATCCATGCAAGCACAAATGCACACACAAAAATGCAAGCTGACATATACAATCAAACACATATAGGCACCCACGTACATGTACACACACCCATATGCACAAACACATCCACATGCAGATATGCTCACACACATGCATAAATACAAATCCATAAACACACATACACAAACACACACATGAAAGCACATGCAAACACACATTACTACACACATAAGCACACAAATGCCACACATAAAGAGACAAAACTACATGGACACACACCCATACACATGCAAATACAACCTCACAAATGCATAGACACATGCACACATAAGCACACACATGCACACACATACACACAGATAGACCTACACTCACATCAACACATATGCACTTACACATGTGCACACACACACACACATGCACATGCCCCACCATACACACACACCTTCACATGCACAGAACACACACACATAAAAATGCATGCACACACTTAAACACACACACATGCACACATACACACACAACTACACACGAGCAGATGTGAATACACACACACATACACCTACACACATGCACAAATGTATGTGCACACACACGTAGACATTTATATAGTTACACACACACCCACACACACATACCCATGCATATATTCACATGTTCATTTGCATGCACACACATATGCTCTTGCACACAATCACATTGGCATACACACAGGCACACTCACATGCACAAAAACTCATAAATATACACACTCACATATGCACATACATATACATGAGCACAAAACACACATGCACAAACATACACATGCCACACACATGCACAAACATAAACACATACATACAAACACACACATACATACAAACACACACATACACATATGCACGAACACTTGTTTATGAATTAGCACACAGACATGCACATGCTCAAGCAAACAGAAAGGGCACATACCTGCACACATATATAGGCACACACATGCATACATAGATGCACACATATGCAAACACATGCACTAAATGCACAGATATGCCCACACATGCACACGTGTATACACATACATACAAACACATTCACAATCACACACATGTACTTGCATACAAACACACACACATGTACCTATATGCACATTAAAATAAGCACACTTACACACAAACAACCATACACTCCCACAAACATGAACGGACTCACACATTCACACGTGTGCACATGCAATAGACACTCAAACATATGTAGATGCATGCACATGCACACACAGACATATACACACCCACACTTAAATGAGACATAATCACACACACACACAGACTTGCAAATGCACATATGTACACACACACAAATTCATGCACACATTGTTATCCATATTGACTATCACACACAAGTAAACAAAGGTACATGAATGTGCATAGTAACACATACACACCCATGCACATATAAGCAAAAACAAACATACTCACACACAAACACACATAAAAAAATATGCACAAACACATAAACAAACACACAAAAGTACACACACACACAAGCATGCATATGCACATGTGCACACACCCAAACACATACATGCAAACATGCACACACATGCACTCACATGCATAGACCCACATGCACATAAGCACACACAAGCATGCACACACATACACACAAATAAACACACACAAGAAATGTACACAGAGGCACCCACACACTAATGAACAAACACATGCACATGACTGCATGCACACTTGTGCACATGCATGCACCAATGCACACACACAAGCACAACACATAAAAGCACACACAAACACACCCATCACACCCACACACACAAGCAATGACACTAATGCACATGCACATAGACATACACATGCTCTTGCACACATATACATAAAATACATGCACACACACATATTCACAGATAGACATGCACAAATGCAATTGCACTTGTAAACAAACGAACTCCCTGACACACTCCTATGCACCCACATGCACATAAATGCATGCAGACAGAACCCCATACATGCACATACATGCATTTTTTAATCACAAGAACTCACACACACTAGTACACATGCATGCATGCACATGCACACAATCAAACACACATGCATAAACACAAAAATGATACACCAACATGCACACATATACACCCACACAAACACACATGCTTGCATACACACACACACACATATGGACACATAAGCAAACATACATTCATATACATACACACATATTTGCACCCACAAATGCACATGCACACACCCACCTACTCACACACATGCATGTGCATGCATGCTTGCACACTTGCACGACATGCTCACACACAGACAAGAGCACATAGTCACAGAGGTGCACACATTCACCAGCAAACATACATGCTCTCACAATGCACACTAATGCACAAACATGCCCATGCAGATTCACACGCATGCCTAACTACACACAAATACACATACACACACACAAGCTCATAAATATGCACACACACAGCTCTCAAACATGCACACAAGCATGCATTAAAACCCACACATAAACACATACATAAGCACACACACATTTAAGCTCATAGATACATATGCACACACACACATGACTAGATACATACACATACATAAGTATATGCTCATGTATATGCATGCATACACACCCACCAATACACACATGCACACTCACACACACACACACACATATCCACATGCTTACAAAAATACACATCCATACATTTCAATACACAGGCACACACATACACACATAGGGCACACACACACATGCATATGCACACACATAAACATAGACTCAGATACAAAGACAAGCACATAATCACATACACACCCATACATGCACACACACACACATATGCATGCACACACACACACACATTCAAATGTAGGCACACAAACACATGCACACACTCCCAAAAACACCCACACTTGTACAAACACACACACACACACAACCAAACATGCACATACACACACATACATGCATAAGCACATAAACATAGACATACTCACACACATTCAAAAATGCACTAATGTGCACAAACAAACACACATTCTCACTGATAGAAACACAAGCACACACATAGGAACATGCACAAGTGCACATGCACCCACATGTTGGCAAAAGCACATGCACAAATACACATGTGAGTCACATACACACAAACCCACAAACACATAGACATACATGCACACACACATGCACATGCACAAACATACACATATAGGTATGCACACAAAAACATGCACACACATGCACACATGCATATGTAGACACACATGTACACACAATGTAAACACACGAACATGAACAAACACACACACACACGCACGCTCACACATGTAAGATCAAGTATGTAAACTCACAAGCACATGCACACATGCACACACACACAAATACAAATGCATCCTTTTTTGTCATTCCATACACATATGCACACATAGATACACACTCACACACAAACACACACAAACACACACATGTACACAAACCCATACACATATGTAGACACACACACACAAATGTGTGTGCATGTGAAGACGCACACACACCTGTCAACACATGCACACCACACACACATGCACACATGAACAAAATCACACAGATGTACAAAAACATAGTCACATATACACTCACATAAATGTATACATACATACATGTACAAAAATGCTGTCTCTCACACACACACATAAAGGAACATTCTGGAGGTGCATAAACACACACAAATGTTGACACACTTAGACACACACACGAACACGTACATGTAGATAGGCATGCACACGTGCACACACACATTCCACACAGAATCACACACACGAACACACAACACATACAAAGCATAGACACACATGGTTGCACACACACACAACACAAACAATACACATACATGTACAGACTCATGCATACACATATACACACAAAAACACACACATGCATACAAACATATACACATGCATGCACATGTACATGTACATGCACACACACACACATATGCATGCTTGCCCATATGTATATCAAGCACACATGCTTACACCCACACATACAAGAACACAAACACATGCACACATATACATATTCATAGATTCACATAAACTCAAACAAGCATTTACACACACACAAACACTCACATGCATATGCACATGCAGACACAGCCACATGCATGCAAATAGACACATAAGCTCATGCACACTCATGTAGATGCATAGGCATAAGGACACACAAACACATGCACACACAAAGGCTCACAAACATGTACACATATCCACAGACACATAAACATGCACACATAAACACACATATACACACACACATGCACATACAGATGCATGCTCACATATAAATGTTTAGGAACACACACATGCACACATAGGCCCACACACACCAACATACATACAAGCACATATGCACACATACAAATGTGGAGACACATACATGTGCACAGCCAGACACATACACACACAATGTGCATGCACATGCACAAGTGTACACACACATGTAGAAACATACAAACACATACTCATGCATGCATACACACACTTAGAAACATGCATGTGGATATGCACAAATACACACACACACACAAAGACACACACGTGCACGCATACAAACAAATGGACACACCCATATGCATACAAACATGCATGCTAGGACAAAGACATGCACATGCATGCACACAAACACATGCACATGAAGACATGCACACAGACATACACACATGCAAGTCACACATAAATACACAAACATATGCACACACACACATGCATAAACACGCATGTATGTCCACATATGTGTGAACAAGAACACACACACATGCAATAACATATGCACATGCACATAGATGCACACACACATACATACACGTGTACACAATCACACACACACACACACATTCACTTGCATAAGTAGATGCCCACACACACAAACACATGAACATGCACATGCATATACATACATTCATGAACACACACATGCAACACACACCCAAAGAAAAATCACACACTTCTACACGTACGTACAAATATGTGCATGCATATATGCACACAAACACATAAGTTTGTGTGTACACACACATGCACACACAAGTATAAACAAACCCATGCACATAAACACAGAAGCATAAGTGTGCACATGCACACACACACACACACATACACATACACGCATGCACACACACACACATACTCATGGATGTAAATACACACACACATGTACATTCTTGCACATGGACCACCACATATACACATGTGAACACACAAGCACATACATGCACTCACACCCACACACACACACTTAGGAACATGCATGTATGCACACACATATTGAAACACGTCCATGTACACACAAGTGCACACACACACACAAGCACACATGAACACATGTGTTCACAACACACTCACACACACTCATGTGCACACATATGCACATGTGTTCACAACACATACACATATGGATGCATGCACACGAATACACATGAATACACACGAAAACACACACATAAATTCTCTTATG
The DNA here is from genome assembly GCA_023846275.1 of Vanilla planifolia. Classification (NCBI taxonomy): domain Eukaryota; kingdom Viridiplantae; phylum Streptophyta; class Magnoliopsida; order Asparagales; family Orchidaceae; genus Vanilla; species Vanilla planifolia. Next base: position 197,281 of record JAIUJO010000726.1, read on the forward strand.
CACATACTCATGTGTGTAGACAAGCACACACACATATAAACATGAACACATACATAGGCATGTGCAAACATGAACACATACATAGGCATGCACAAACACACATGCACAAATGCATGCATGCATGTACACACACATACACACACACATGCACACACACACACACACACACATACTTATTCATGTAAATACACACAAAAATAGGCATGCATAAGCACACCTACATACACTCACATGCTTATACATTATAAGACTTGCATGCACATACACATCGCACACTCATACTCTCATACACACAAACACATGTAGACACACACAAACTCGAATGCACACACATGCATCATCTCATACAAACATACACACACAAATGTGCACACACAGACACACATGAACACACATACACATACAAACAAACATAAACTCATGCGCACACAAGAGCATACACACATGCATGCACACACATTCATGCTCACACATGCACACCCACACATGCATACATGCACACACAAACACTATAAGAAAACATGTGTGAACATGGATACAGACATACACACACACACACACACACACACTCATCTGAAGTGCTTGTGTGAGACAAAATGTATAAGAGGGTAGGGATGAACTATACTTTTATGAAATGTTTTAAATTAAAGAAAGTTTTTAAACTTCAAAGTAAAATTTTATTTTTATGAAGATTGTTAATAAATGAAATTACTCAACAATAAATGAAATACACAAAGATGTTGTAAGTGGTTTATCCAAAACCCATGTTTACATCTAGCCCCAATCACTGATCAAGCTTTCACTAACCACTCTTTTTTTGTCAAGGTTGATCAAGGTAAACAATTTATAAACTAATCATCTTATAAGATAGAAATCCACAAAAATTGGCAACACAAAAAAAACTTCGCAAAAATTTTTTCATATGAAATCCCAACTCTTTAAAATCTTTCAAACAAGAGTGGTGCAAACTAATTAATGATACAGATGTTACAAAGATAATGAAGAAAGATTGTAGAAGAGAAAAAATTTAATTGAAAGAGCCTATAGTTTCCACAAGCATTTTAAAATTTGATACTATTAATTTTGGACTTCTCTTGAGCATTTATGAAATACATCTTAAGATTTAACTACAATAATATATCTTAAGATTTAACTAAAACAACATTAAGCTCAACATGGAATTAGCAATATTTAGCTTGGCTTCATGATCATTACATCAAAGGACACAACAATATCTCTCTTAAAGTTTATAAATTTAATATTAGAATTGAACACATAATAATAAAGACAATGTAACATTAATGAGTAAACCAAGTTATATAATATTTAAAATTTTAGCTCACTCTATTTGATAACCTATACTATCCCTAAAGTTTAGCTTAACATCTTATTGAATTCTAGTACTAAGTATTCTCCTTTTTGTAATCATTGAAATGGTTTAATTTCTTGTAAGATTAATCTAAGTCAATAAAAGAATTAGGAAGATAATGGCTTAGAAACAATTTCATTTAATTAAGTAAAAATGGAAAAAATGATAATTAAATCTCTTTCTTCTATAGAAGTTCTCTAAAATGTGATATCTTAACTTTATGTATTTTATCCTTGAGTGTTGAATAGGATCTTTAGATAAAAAAAATTACACTTGAATTATCATAAAAGATTAGAAATTATGTAAATTCTAAGCCATAATCAAAAACTTATTGTATAATCTATAGAACTTCACCAACACAACTACCTATAGTAATACACATGACCTTTGTTATTGATAGTGGAATATAATTTTATTTTCTATTAGCCTAAGTAATTAGTAAATAATCAATCGATTATATATATTATAGGTACTTTTTGCATCAATCTTACTACTAATATAGTAAGCATCTACGTAGGTTCTCAAATTTAGACTCACATCTAGGGTACCATATGTCTATAGTCTTGGTATCTATAAGAAATTTAAATATATGCTTGATTACTTGAAGGTGTGATTCCTTAGGACTAGCCTAAAATTTCACACACATACCTACACTAAATATAATATTAGGTCTACTTATAGTAAGATACCATAATGATCAAATCATTCATTTAAATGATTGTGTCAATATGCTTTTTAGCTTCATCTTTATATATAATAGTGCTTATACTAAAGGTAGTCTTCTTTTGCTTCATTTTCTCATAACTAAATTTCTTTAAGAACTCTATCAAATACATGGTTTAATAAGTAAAACTTTTTTCACTTATTTTCTTGACTTGAAGTCCTACAAAAAAGGTTAACTCTCTCGTCATACTCATTTCAAATTTGTTTTTCATAAAATTAGCAAACCTCATACACATCTCTTTATTAGAAACTGTAAAGATTATGTTATTCATATAAACTAGACATATTAATTAACCTTTATCTAAATTTCAAACAACTAAAAAATTATCTAACTTGACTATATGAAAATGAATTGACATAAAAAAATGCATAATCTTTCATGCCAAGCTCTTGGAACTTGCTTCCAACCATAAAGTTTCTTCTTAAGTTTGTATACATGATTTGTCTTATCATGTATTTCAAATATTAAGGATTATTGAATGTACACTTCTTCATATATATATTAATTCAAAAATATACTTTTAACATCTATTTGCTATAATCTAAATTCTTTATGGTAACATAAGCAAGTAAAACCTTACTTGCCTCAAGTTTAGTTATAGGAGAAAATGTCTCATTCACATCTACTCCTTCAACTTAACAATTAACTTTGGCTACTAATCTAGCTTTTCAAAAGAATACTTTACTAAGTGAAAAAAGCCTTTTATTACATAAAGTACAACTATTATCATGTGATATAAGGAATTCTAGAACACTATCTTAACCATGTGTAAAAATAAAACATATGTATTATCTTTTCTACATCTAATAAAATCTGAAACATTTTCTTTACTAATAATTCATTCATTCTCAAATAATTGACAAATGCCAAGAAGATTATACCTTAGATATTGTATGGAGAGGATCTTTCTTATAAAAGTGTGTTAGTTACCTACTATTCCAATTCCAATCACTTTCTTCTTGGACTTGTCACCAAGAGCAACTTTACCACCATCATAAAAATTCAAGTAGAAGACTAAAGATGGATCTCAAGTTATTTGTCTTAATCATCCATGATCTAGGTACCTCATACAATTCCCAATCCTTGAAGAAAGGCATGCTTACAAAACAAATTTGACATTTGTTTTTAGGACCCAAGCTTTTTTGATTCACATGTTTTAACTTGATTCTTAATTGAACTATTTTTTGAATCCATACAAATCTAGAATATCTACAACAAAAAATCATTCTAAATTTGCAATGAAATGATATTTTTCTAAATCTTATGTAATAATTACGAACTATATTAGGAGCAAATATTTAACAATTCTAGTATAACTAATCTTATGAAAAAAAAGTCTTACAATGAGCATGTAAAATTTTTAAATTATTTAATTATATAACAAAGATGTATTTTTGATAATAATAAAGGCTTTTCCATCTCTCTTAATCTTAATCTCAAGCAAATAATTAGCATTTAACTCATTTAAATGTTCACACAAGCTAAAATAATTTTCATTTTCTTCTTTCAATTTAAGATATTTAAAAGCTAATTTTTTGTACTTTATGCAAGCATTAATATACTATTCTTCATAAAAAAAAGAGCTAATTGAATCATCCCATGACATCTTCATAGATTTCTTCTTCTTCTTCTGCTATTTTTAAAACTTCTCAATTTTATCCTTCTAGTTGTGGTAATTGGGCCTTATATGCTTAGGTAATTTACATTCATAATAAATTATGTTTTTATAAGAAACCATCTTTCCCTTTTATTTCATATTATTTCCAAATCTTTTACTACATTTTGTTTGTTATATAAACTATACAAAGCTTTTGAAATAAGAACTACCACACTTGAGGTGGACAAATTTGAGTCTATAAAAGAATCAGCTACAAAGGATAGTATTTCTTCCCTCTTCTTTTTCTTTTCTTTTTTAGCCACAAATTCTTGAACTCTTCTAGAAAGCTCAAACATTTTTAAGAGCTAATCTAATAACTCATCCAATAACATGTTTTTGTGTGAGTTCATACATGCATGCATGCATTCTCATGTGTGTGGGTGTGAGCATATAAGTGTGTGCATAGGCACATGTGTGTGCGCATATATGTGTGCGCATATGTGCATGTGTTGTTTGTGCAAGTGTATTTTTTTGTACATATTTCTGTGTGTGTGTGTCCACTTGCACTTGTGGGTGTGATCATGTGCATGTGTGCTATGTGTGCATGTGTATGTATTATTGCATGTATGTGGGTGTGGGTGTATGTGTGAATGCATACATGCTTGTGTGGGCATGTGTTTATATATTTATGCATGCATACAAGTGTGTCTGTGGTTGTGCGTGCATGTTTTCACATGTGCTCACATGCATGTGTGTGCATGTGCATACAGGTGTATACATGTGTATGTCTGTGCATGTGTGTGTTCATGCAAGTGGGTGCATGTGTGTTCATGTCAGTGCATGTGTATGTACATATGTGTGCATGTGTCTACGTGTGTGAGTGTGTGTGCATGTTTTTGTTTACGTGTGTATGTGCACGTGCATGTGCATGGGGGTGTGCATTTGTGCATGTGTGTGCAAGTGTGGGTATAGATGTGGGTGTGGGTGTGGGTGTGCATGTGTGTGTGGCTGCATTGTTGTGCTTGTGTTTGTGTGTGCATGTGGGTGTGTATTTGTGTGCACACACGTGTGACTTTGTTTGTGTGTGTGTTTATGTGAGTGTGTGCATTTGTGCATGTATATGTGAGAGAGAGAGTGTGTGTGTGTGTGTGCAAATGTCTGTGTGTGTATTACATGAGCTTGTGCATGAGTGTGTGGGTGTGTGTTGGTATTTGTGTGCATGCATGTTCACATATGTTAATGCATTTGTGTGTTTGAATGTTTGTATATTTGCTTAGGTTTACATTTGTGTGTGTATGTGTGTGCTCATGTTTGTGTGAGCATGTGTATATAGATGTGTTTGTGTGTGAATATGTGCATGTGTATGTGTTGCATTTACAAGTGCATGCATGTGTGAGTGTGTGAGTGTGTGTATGTGTTTGTATGTGTGGGTGTATGTGTGTGTGCACGTGCAATTGTGTTAATGCTTGTGTCTATTTGCATGTGTGTATGTGTGCTTGTGTTTGTGTGAGCACATGCGTGCAAGCATGTGTTCTTACGTGTGGGTATGACTGTGTGTGTGTGTGTGTGTGTGTGTGTGTGAACATGCATGTGTGTGCCTATGTGTGCATGTGTGTATGTGTGGTTGTGGTTTGCATGCGTGTACATGTGTTTATTTTTGTAGTTCTATATGCATGTGCATTTGTGTACATGTGAGAGTGTGTGTGCATGTGCATGTGTGTGAACGTGTCTATGGGTGTGTGTGTTGGTGTGTGTGCATGTTTGCATGTGTGTATGTATGTGTGTGTCTTTGTGCATATGTACATGCCTATGTGTGCATGTGTGTGTGTGTTTGTGTGTGCACATGTCTATGCATGCTTGCATGTGTGCATGTGAGGACATGCTTGTGTGTATGTGTATAGTGTGTGTATATTTGTGTGTGCAAATGTGTATAGGCATGTGCTTATGCTTGTGTGCTTGTGTTTACCCATTTATGTGCATGTGAGCTTGTATTTGCATGCATGCATATGTGTACATCTGAGTGCATGTGAGTGTATGTTGGCATGAGTGTGTTTCTTGTACTTGTGCATATAATGGATGTCAATCAGTGCAGGAGTGTACGTGTATTTGTGTGTACATAATAGTGCACGTGTGTAATAGTGCACGTGTGTGTATGCTTGCATTAGTGTGCATCTGTGTCCATGCTTGTGTGCATCTATGTTTGCATTTGTATGCTTTTGTGCACATGTATATGAGTGGATGTTGGTGCATGTCAATGTGTGTTAGTGTGTGTGTTTGTGTGTGGATGTGTGTATATGTGCATGTCTATGTGTGTGTGTGTTTATGTTTTATGTGTGTAAGTGTATATGTGTGTGTGAATGTGCATGTTTATATGCATGTGTGTGCATGCATGTGTGGTTATGTATTTGTGATAGGATGTGTTTGTGCGTGCGTGCTTGTGAGCATGCATGGGTGCATGCATGTGTGCACATTTTGTGTGTGCTCATGTGCATGTGTGGGTGTGTGTCTATGAGCATGTGTGTGTGTGTGTGTGCATATGAGTGTGAGTGTGTGTATTGCATGCACATGTGTGCATGCGTGTATGTGTGTGTGTGCATGTTTAGGTCTAATGTATGCTTGTGTGGATGCAAGTGTGTGGTTATGTGCATGTGTGTTTATTTGAGTGCATATGTGTGCACATGCATGTGTGTTTGTGTACTTGTGACCATGTGTTCTTGTGTGTGTGTTTGCATGTCTATGCATGTGCATGTGCATTGGTATTCCTTTATGTGTGTTGTGTATTAGTGCATGTGTGTATGTGTGTTCATGTGCACCTGTGTATGTGATTATGAATGTGCATGTGTATGTGTGTGTGTGTCCATGCATGTACATATATGCATGAGTATATGCATGTGTGTTTGTTCATGTGCATGTGTGTGTATATGTGTGTAAATGTGCATTTAGGGGTGTGTATGTGGGTGTCTATGTGTGTGAATGTTTGTGTGGGTGTGTGTATGTGTATTTGTGTGTGATTTCTATGGTGTGTAAGTACATGTGTGTGCATGTGCATTTGCATCTCCATGTGAGCATAGTGTGTGTGTGCATGCATGTGTGTTTGTCTATGCATGTGTGTGTGTGTGTGCATGCATGTGATTGTACATGTGTGTATGTATGTGTATGCACATGTGTGTATGCATACATGTGGGTGTGCTTATGTATGTGTGTGCATAGATGTGTGCATGTGTGTGTGTGTGCACATGTACATCTATATTTGTGTATGTCTGCATGCATATGAATGAGTGAGTTTGTGTGCACATAAGTATCTACGTCTATGTGTTTATGCTTGCATTTGTACTTATGCTTGTATGTGTATCATTTTGCATGTGTGTTCTTGTGTTTGTGTGCAAGTGTGTATGTGTGTGTTAGTGTGTTTATGCATGGGTGTGAATACATGTGTGCGTGCGTTTGTTTGCACATTTGTGTGTGTGTGCATTCATGTGCACATAGGTGTGTGTGCATGTTTACTTGCATGAGTGTGTATGGGTGTGTGTATGTATTTGTATGCATGTATGTATTTGTGTGTGTCTTTGTATAAATGTACATGTGTGTGTGTTTGTGTGTGTAACTATGTCTATGCATGCAAGCATATTTGATTTCATGAATGTTTATGCGTGGGTGTGTGTGTGTGTGCATGTGAGTGTGTGCATATGCATGCATGTGCTAATTCATGTGTGTGCATATATGTGTCCATGTGTGTACGAGGGTGCGCATGTCTGTGCGCATGTCTGTGAGCATGTGTGCATTTGGGTACGCTTTGTATGTGTGCACGTATGTGTGTATTTAGGTACTCATGTGTGTGTGTGTGCAAGAATTTTTTAATGTGAATGTGCCTATGGGCATGTGCGTTCCTATGTGTGTGTATGCATATGTGTTTTTACTCATGTTTGTTTGCATATGTACGTGTGTGTGTGCAGTGTGTGTGTGTGTGTGTGTGCATGTGCTTGCATGCGTACATTTGTGTGTGTATGTGTTTGTATGTAATCATGTTTGTGTGGGTTCGTAATGGTGTGTGTCTGCATGCTTACATGTGTGTGTGTGTGTCTGTGTGCATGTTTGTGTGTCACTATGCGCATGAATATCCTTCTATGCATGTGTGTGTGCATGATCATTGTGTGTCTATGTGTTTTCAAGTGTTTGTGAATGTGTGTAGGTGCATATGTGTGTGTGTATGTATGTGTATGCCTGTGTGTGAGCATCTATGTATGTGCATGCATGTCTGCATATACATATGTGTGTGTGTTCCATTGCAAGCATGTGTGGGTGTGTGTTGGTGTGTGTGCCTACATGCATGTGCATGTGAATGCATACATGTGTGTATATGTGTTTATGTGAATGTGTGCATGTGTGGTTGTGTGTTTATGTGTGTGTTTATGTGCATGAGCATGACAGTGCGTAAGTGCATGTGCATGGTTGTGCATGTGTGTATAAGTGTGCATGTATGTGTGTGTGTGTATGCATGTGTGAGTGTATATGTGTGTGAGTAGTGCTTGTGTGTGCATTTATACATGTTGGTATGCTTATGTGCAAGTGTGTATGTGATCGTATGTGTTCACAAGTGTGTGTATGTGTGTGTGAAAGTACATGTGCAAGCATATGTGTGCTTATGCATGTGTGTGTGTGTGTGTGTGTGAGTGTGATTATGTGCATGTGTTTGTCTGTGTGTGCATATGGTATCCCCTACATATTCTTGTGTGTGTTCCTTTACATGTGCATGTGTGTCTTTGTATGCATGGGTGTGTATTGGCATGTGTGCATGTGTGCATATGTGTTTATGTTTGCATGCACATACATGTGTGGGTTTATGTGTGTGTATATACATGTTTGTTTGTGTAGAAGTGTGAGTGTGCATACGTGCTTGCATGTGTGTGTGTGGGTTTGTGTGTGTATGTGTGTAGAAGTGTGTGCATGTGTGTACATATTCATGTGTGTGCGTGTGTGTACATTTGGTTGCATGGTCATTTATGTGTGTTCATGTCTTAGTGTCAATGCATGTTTATGTGTAAGTGTGTGTGCATGCCTGTGCAAAGTTTTGGATCCAAATGTGTATGTGTGCATGCATGTACTTGTGCGAGTTTGTGTGCATGTGTATATGTGAGTGCATGTGTGTCTATGTGTGTGTGTGTGTGTGCATGCACCTATGTGTATGGGTGTGTGTGTACATGTATGTGTGTGTGTGTGTGCTTGGGTGTGTTTGTGAGTGCATGCACGTGTGCTTGTATTCGAGTGTTTGTGTGTGTTTCTCTACACAAACATTTGTGTGTGTTTGTCTACACAAACATTTGTGCGTATGTGCGTGTTTTTGTGTGCATGTGCATGTGTGTCTGTGTGTGTGTATGCTTGTGTGTATGAGAGCCTGTTTCTACATGTGTGTATGTGTATGCATGCATATAAGTGTGCATGTGTTTGTGCTTTTCATATGTGTGTACATATGTGTGGTGTGGATATATTATTACATGAGTGTGTTAGCCTATATGTGTGTGCATATGCATTTATTTGTATACTCATGTGTTTTTATATGTGGGCTTGTGTGTTCATACACGTGTGTGCGTGTGCATGCATACATACATGTATGTGTGTGTGCATGCATAAGTGCATGTGTGTGGGGTGGGGGTTGCATGTGTGTGCATGTATATATGTGGATGTGCATATGAATGTGTGCAGGTGTTTGTGTGTGTGTTTGTGTCCATGAGTGTACATTACGTGCATGCTTAACAATGTGAGTGTGTGTGTGTATGTGTGTATGGGATTATGTATGTATGGGTATGCATGAATGCATGTGCATGTGTTTGTGTGTGGGGGTCTATGTTGGTTTTTGTGTGTGTTAGCATGCGTGCATGCATGTGTGTGTGACTATAAGCATGCACATATGTGCATGAGTGAGTGCATTGGAGCATGTGTGTGTTCAAGTGTGTAGGTGTGTGTGTGCTAGCATATGCATACACATGTGTGTATGTGGTGTGTGCACATGTGCACTTGTGTTCATGTGTGTGTGCACAGGCATGTCTTTACATGTGTGTGTGTGCATGTGTGCATACATGTACTTGTGTGTGTGCATATGTGAGTCTGTGTGCATGTCTATTTAGTTTGTGTGTTTGGGCATTTCCATGTTTATATGCATGTGCATGTGCTTGCATGCATGTGTGAATGTGTGTGTGTGCATGGAAGTATATTTTTGTGCATGCATGCATGCGTGTGCTTGTTTATGTGTGTGTGCGTTGGTTCATGCATGAGTGCTCTTGAGTTTGCATGTGTATTGTGTGTGTAAGTATGTGAAGGTGATGTGGGTGTGTGTGCATGCATTTATTTGCATCAATGTATGTGTGCATGCTTGTCTATGTATGTGTGTTCATCTATGTGGTTATATGCATGCATCCAGGTGTGAGTGTGCGGGTGTGTGTGTATGTTTGCACAAGTATGTATGGGTTTGTGTGCATGTACTTGTGCATGTGTGAGTGCATATGCATGCTTGTGTTTGCATGTGAGTGTACATATGTATGTGTGTGTGCAGGTGTGTGTGAATGTGTGTGTTTTTCTATGTATGTATGTTCATATGCGTGTTTGTACGTGTATATGTCCATGTGCTTTTGTGCGAGTGTGCATACATGTTGTATGTGTTTGTGTTGTGTGCATGTATGTCTGTATGCTTTTATGTTCGTATCTATGTGCATGTGTGTGAGCATATATGCATGTGCAAGTGTTTTTGTGTGTATAGACCGGCATGTGTGTTTGTGTTTGTATGTGTTTTGTATATTTTTGTGTGGGTGTGAATGTGTATGTGTGCCTACGTGTGTGTATGTGTGTATACATGTGTTTGTGTGTCATATGCACGTGTGTGAGTGTTCATGCACACAAGTATGTGTGTGTGTGTGTTAATGTGTGCATGAGTGTGTTCATAAGTGAGCATGTGTCCATGCATGTGTTCATGCACACAAGTATGTGTGTGTGTGTGTTCATTGTTGCAGGTGTGTGAATGTGCACACAAGCATATATGTGTTTGTTTATACATGTGTGTGTGCATTTGTGCATGTGCATATGTGTGAATGTACATGTGTGTCTACATGTGTGTGTATGTCTATGTGTGCATGCATATGTGTGTGTATTTATGTTTGCTTGTGTGTGCCTATGTGTGCATGTGTGTGTGTATCCATGCATATGTGGATGTGTAGTCAAGTTTGTGCATGCACATGTACATGCATGTGTGCTGCTACATGCACATGTTTGTGTGCATGTATGTGTCTGCATATGTGTGTGTGTAGGTTTGTGAGTGTGTTTGTGTGTGTGTATGTGTATGTGGTGTATACATGTGTAAATTTGTCTCCTTTTGAGTGTGTGTACATGTGTGCATGTCTTCCATTAAGAGTGTGCGGGTGTGTGTCCTAGTGTGACTTTGTTTGCGAGTGAGTACATTAAGTGTGCATGCACATGTGTGTCTGTGCATGTATATTTGTGTGTGCATACACATGTGCATATTTGGGTGTACGCATGTGAGTATGTGGGTGTGTGTGCATGTGTGTGGATATGCATGTCTGTGGTTGTGTGTGTCCATGCAAGTTTGTGCATATGTGTGCATATGAGTGTGTGTGTGTGTCTGCATGCCTATGTATGTGTGTGTGAGCACATGTGTGTGTATTTTTGAGAGTGCAATGCATGCATATGTGTGTGCATATGCACACACATGTGCATGTGTGCTCATGCACGTGTTGTATGCAATTGTGTTTGCTTGTGTTTATGTTTTCTTATGTGTACAGTGTATGCATCTATGTTCCTCTAAGTGTGTGTCTATCTATGTGATTAAATTTATGCTTGTGTATGTGGGTTTACGTGTCTTTGCATGTGCATATATGTGTGTTGGTGTGTGTGTATGCTTACATATGTTTGTGTGTGCATGCATAGGTGTGTGTGTGTGAGAGCCTTGTGTACGTGTGTGTGGGTATCAGCATATGTGTGTACATTCATGTATGCATGCCTTTTTGAGTGCGTTAGTGCATGTGCATGTGTGCTCATGTGATCAATATATGTAGGTGCATATATGTATATAGATGTATGTGTGTGCATTTATGCATTTATGATTTTTTGTGTAAGCATGTACATGTGTGTGTGTGTGTGAGCCAGTGTGTGCATGTGTTTGAGCATTTTCATATGTGTGTGAGTGTCTGTCTGTGTGGGTGCATGCATGTGTGCATGCTTGTATAATAGTATGTGTGTGCAAGTGTGTGCTTATTCATGTACATCTGTGTTTATGTGCTAGTGTAGAGTGTGTGCATATGTGCATGTGCATGTTTCTATGTTGGTACAAACATGTGTGTGTGATTGTATGCATCTTTGTGTGTGTGCCTTTATGAGTGAGTGTAGGTGTGCATCTCTATGCATGTACATATATGTGATTGGCCATGCGTGTCTACTTATGTGTGCACATGCTTGTGTATGCTCTTATGCTCATTTGAGTGCGCTTTTATTTGTGCGTGCTTGTGTGTGCATGTACATACGTGTGTGTATCCATAAGTGTGTGCATGTGTGCATGTGCCCTAGTTCATATGTGTGTGTGAGTGCATATGCGTGTGCCTGTGAGTGTACATGTGTGCATATGTCTGTGCATAGTGTGTGTACGTGTGTGTATTTGCAAGTGTAATTTTGTGTACAAGTTAGTGTCTATGTGTGTGTATGTGTGTGCATATGTGGCTTATATGAATGTGTTGATGTGTGTATACTTATGCATGTGCTTGTCTACATGTGCATTTTTGTGTATGTTAATGTGTGTGTTAATGTTGGTGTATGTGTATGTGTGTGCACATGTGTATGCTTTTTTGAATGTATGTGTGCTTGTGTGCAAGTGACTATGTGCATGTGTGTATGTGTGCATGCGTGTGTGCTTATGTGTTGCTGTGTGTGTGTGCATGCCTTTGTGCATGTATACAAATTTTTGGGCATGTTGTATGTGTATGTTTTTGTGTGAATGCATGTCTATGAGAGTGTGTGCATGTGTGTGTGTATGCATGTCTATGGGTGTGTGTGTGTGGGTGTGTGCTTGTGTTTGCGCGTGCATGTGCGTGTGCATGTGTTTGTGTAGGTGTGCGTTTAAGTTTGTGTGCACTTGCATGTGCATGTGTCGATGTGTAGTGTGGGTGAGTGAAATCATGTTTGTGCGTGTGTGTGTGTGAGTGTGCGTGTGTGTGCATGTAAGCATGTTTGCTTATGTTTTTGTGCATATGTGTGTATGGTTGCATATGTCTATGCTTATGTGGATGTATGTATATGTGTGTGCATGTGGGTGTACATGTGTATACATATGTGTCTACTTGCGCATGTGCTTATATGTGAGCATATGAGTGTGTGTTGCATGTGCATGTGCATGTGTGTATATGAATACATGAGTGTGTGTGTGTGTGTGTGTATGTACATGTACATATGTGTGTGTGTTTGTGTGCATATGTGGATGTGGGTGTGTGCAAGTGCATGTGTGTTCATGTGTGAGTGCATGTGCATGACTGCATGGGTACACTTATGCATGTGAGAAGTTGCACATCTGTGTGTGCAGGTGCATATGCTTTTGCATTTGTGTCTGTGTTTGTGCAAATGAGCGTGCATGCATGCATCTTTGCATTCACGTGCATGCATTTGTGTCATCATTCACATGTGCGTTAGTGTGTTTGTGTGAGCGTGTTTGTCTCTCTATGTATGTGTGTGAGCATGTTTGTGTGGTCATTGTAGGTGTGCATGTGTATGTCTATGTGTATATGTGTGCGAGCAAGTGCACAAGCATGTGTATTTGAATATGTGTGTGCATGCATGTTAGCTTGTGCACACATGTGTGTACATTAGCATATGTGCATGTGTGAGTGTAATTGCTTGCATTGATGCTTGTGTGTGCATGTGCATGGTTTGGATGTATGCAAGTTGTGAGTGCATTCATGTCTACTTGTGTGTGTGCTTGCATATGTGTGTGTGTGTGTGTATGAGCATGTATGTGCATATGCATATGTGTGCTTTGGTGTTGTATTTATGTGCATACTTGTGTGTGTGTGCATGTGTGTTGGGTTGGTATACATGCATGTGTGTGTGGTTATGCATATGCATGTGTGTGGGTGTTTGTGTGTGTATGTTTGCTTGAGTGTGTGCATGTGTGTGTTTCTGTGTAAGTGTGTATGTGTGTGGGTTTATGTATGTTTGTGTGTTATGTGTGCATTTTTATGTATGCATGTGGGTTTGGGTATGTGTGTACATATACAAGTGTGTGTGTCTGTGCATGTGTGTGCATATGTGTGTAGGTGTTTGTATATGTATGCATGTGCAAGGGCATGTATGTATTTGTGTGCCTATGTGTTGGCTTGTGTTTGCATGTTTGTGCATGTGCATGTGCAAACATGGGTGCATGTGTGCTTATGTTTGCATGCATGCACGAGTGCATTTGTGTGCTTATGAGTAAGCACCTATATTTTTGTGCATGTGTAAGTGTGTACATGTGTGTTTGTGTTTGTGCATGTGTGTGGGTTTTTTGTGCCTACATTTTTGTATATGTAGGTGCATGCGAGTGTGTGTGGGTGTGAGTGATATTTTTTGTGCATGTGCATTTGTGCATGTCTATCAATTTTTGCATTTGTAAGTATTTTTTATGTTTGTGTGACTCTATGTACATGTGCATGAGTGTGTTTTTGTGTGTGTATGTGGGTGCTTGTGTATGTGTATGGGCGTACAAGCAAGCATGTGCATTCATCTAAGTGTGTTGTGCATGTGTGAGTGCATGGTACTATGTGTATGTGTGTATCGATGAGTGTGTGTCAGTGTCCACTTGCACGTGTTTATGTGTGAATATTCGTGTAATTGTGTTTGTGTGCATGCATGTATGAATGTGTGCACCTCTGTGTGCTCATGTATGTGTGCAAGAAAGGTGTGTATTATGCATGTATGTGTGTAGGTGTGTGGGTGTGTGTGCATATGCATATGCACGTGTGTGTGCACACACATGTGTGTATGCATGTTTATGTGTGTGCATGTTTGCATGTGTGGTTATGTGTGTATTCATGTATATGTTAATGCATATGCATGTGTCTTCCTCTATGTGTGTAATTATTTATGCTTGTAGGTGCACTTGTGTGTGTGTTTTTTTTGCGTGCATGTGAGTACATATGTGTGTTTATGTTATTACATGCATTTGAATGTGTGCGTACATGTGTACGTGTGTGTGAGAGTGTGTGTGTGAGCATGTGCACCCATGTGAATGAGAGAGCAAGTGGGCGCATGTGTTTGTGTGAGTGCATGCTTGCATGCATGCCAGTATGTGCATGTGTGTGAGTGCATATGTGTGCATATTTGTGCGATTGTGCATGTATGCGAGATTATCCATGTGTGTGTATTCATGCTTGTGTGTTTGTGTGTGTATGTGGTTGTGAATGTGTGTGTGTTTACAGGTGTACATATGTATTTTTTTGCATGAATGTGTGTGGGTATGTGTGTTTATACGCGTGCATGAGTTTATGCATGTGTGTCATTGTGTATATTAGTGTACGTCCATATGCATGCATGTATGCATGTGTTATTGTTCTAGTTTGTGTGTGTCCTTATGTGTGTGTCCTTATGTGTGTGCAAGTGTGTGTGCCTACGTGTGTGCATGTGTGTGCTTGTGTGTGTATATGTGTGTGCATGTGTATTCACTTTTGTATGCTTGGGTTCGCACTTGTGTTTATGTGTGCATGTGAAAGTGTGTGCGTGGGTGCATGTGCATATGTGTATGTGTTCATGTTTGTGTGAATGCATGTGGGTGTGTGCATGCAAGTGGGTGTGTGTGTGTTAGTGTGTATGCATGTGTGTATATTTATGAGTGTGTCTACATGTGCATGTGTATGCATATATGCATGTGTGTATGTGCGTGAGAGCAAATGCATCTAGGCCTGCTTGTTTGTGTGCATTTGTAAGTGAGCATGTGCATGTGTGCTTGTTTTCATATG
The DNA here is from genome assembly GCA_023846275.1 of Vanilla planifolia. Taxonomy (NCBI): domain Eukaryota; kingdom Viridiplantae; phylum Streptophyta; class Magnoliopsida; order Asparagales; family Orchidaceae; genus Vanilla; species Vanilla planifolia. The sequence goes on from JAIUJO010000726.1 coordinate 212,952, forward strand.
GGCATTTGTGTTTGTGCATGTGTGGTTGTGTTTGTGTCTATGCATATGCATGTGTGTGTGTGTGTCTATTCATGTGTTCATTGGTAAGAGTGGGTATGGGTTCGTGTGCATATGTGTGTACATGTGCATGTGTATGCATGTTCATATATGTGTGTTCATGAATGAGTATTTGCATGTATGCATGTGAGTTTGCATGTGCATGTGATCATGTGTGTATGTGTGTGAGCATGTTCTTCTATGTGCATCTGCATGTGTGCATGTATGTCTATGTGTGTTTATGTATATTTGTGCATGTGTTTGTGTAAATATTTGTGCATGTGTATATATGTGTGTGTGTATGTTCTTTGGTGGGTGTGAGTGTTGTATGTTCATGTTTATTTGTGTATGCATTTGTGCATTTGTGTTTTTATGTGTGTGCAAGTGCCTACATGAGTGCATGAGATTGTGTGCATGTTTGTGAGCACATATGTGCATGGGTGATAGTGTGTGCCTATGCATGTTTGTACTTGTGCATGTATGCAAGTGTTTAAATGTACATCTCTGCACGTGTGTGTGCTTGAGCATGCATATGTGCATTTGTTTGTGCAAATGTGCTTGTGTGAGAGTATACATTTGTGTTTGTTCATGTGTGTGCTTGTGTGTACATGTTTGTGCATGTGTGTACATGTTTATGCATGTGTTTATACATCTGCTTATGCTTAAGTTTGTGTGTGTGTGTGCATGCATGTGTGTTTCTTCATCTGCATGTGTATATATGTGTGTCTATGTGAATGTTTGTTTTTTTGTGTTATTAGTGGTGAGTATGTACATTTGTGTTTTTGCATATGTGCATATGTGTGTGTGCGCGTGTGTGTGTGTGCATGTGTGTGTGTAGGTTTATGCACGTGTTTCTTGCTTGTTTGTGTCTGTGTCAATGTGTGCATTCATGTGTGTATGTGTGCATGCCTATGTATGCATTATGGTTGTTTGTGTGTATGTGGTTGTATGTGTGCATGCAGTGTGTGTGTGTGTGTGCAAGGGCCTACTTTTGTGTCTTTGTGTGTGCATGTGTGGGTGTTTGTATATATATTTATGCACGTAAATGTACATGTGTTTTGGTGTGTGGGTGTTTGTGGATGTGTGTATGCATGTGCATTTGTGTTTGTGCATGTGTGTGCCTAAGTGTGCATGCATGTGTATGTGTATGTTCGTGCAGGTTGTCTACATGCTCATGTGCACATATGTGTGGATACATGTGCATGTCTATGTGTGTGTGCATGCATGTGTGCATGTGCATGTCTATGTGCATGTGTGTATTTGTTTATGTAGGGGAGTGTGTATGTGTGTGGGCATGTGTGCCTATAGGTGCATGTGTCTATGAGTTTGTGTGCTTGTACATGTGTGTGTGCATGTATATGCACATTTGCACATTTATGTATGTGCATGTGTGCATGTGTCAGCGTGTGTGGGTGTGTGTTTATGTGTGTGCATGAGTGCATGCATGCATAAGTGTGAATGTGTGTGCTTGTGCAATTGTGCACACGTGCACACACATTCATTGTGCAAGTGCATGTGTGTGTACATACATGTGTACATGTGTATCTTATTGATTGTACATGTGTGTGAGTGCATGTATATGTTCATGTGCATGTGTACATGAGTGTGTGCATATGTGTGTGTGTGCACACATGTGTGTGTGTCCATACATGATCGTGAGCATGTGCATGATGGTGTGTGTGTGTGCATGTGTGAGCTTCTGTGTGTGTATGTATGTGTACTTATGCGAGTACATGTGCATGTATGTGTGCGTGCATCTCTTAGTCTATGTTTATTAATTTGTGTATATTGGTGTGCATGTGTGTGAGCATGCATGTTTGTGTGTGCTTGTATGTGTGTGTGTGTATGTGCCTATGTTCATTTGTGTGTGTGTGTTTCTATATTGATGTGTGTTTGTTCTTATGTGTGTGGTATGTGTTTGCATGTGTGTGGGTATGTGTGGGCATCCATGTCTATGGATGTGTGTGCACGTTTGTGCATGTAAGCATACATGTGCATGTGTGTGTGCATTTTTTACATTTGTGTGTGTGTGTGTATGTACACATGTGTGTGTCCATTCGCATGTTTGTGTGTCCATTCACACATGTGTGTGCATGGGTGAGTCTATGCATTTGTGCATTTTTTTATGTCTGTGTGTGTGTGTATGCATAAGTGTGTTTTTGTGATTATGCATGTGTCCATGTGAGTATCCATTCATGTGCATGTGCATGTATTCATGCATGTGTGTGTGTGTGCATGTGCTTATATGTACATGTGTTTGTGTGTGTGCGTGCATTTATGTCAACATGCATATGCTTGCATGTGAGTGTGCATACTTTCATATGTGTATGTGCATGTGTGAATGTGTTCACATGTATGTTTGTGCATGGGCATGCTTTTGTGCATGTGTGTGTGTGTACATACAAGTGTGCGTGTGTTTGTGTATGTGTGAATGGGTGTGTGTGTGTGCATGTGTGTATGCATTTGTGTGTGCATACATTTGTATGTGTATGTTTGCTCCCTTGTTTGTTTGTGTGTGTGTGCTTGTGCATGTGGTTGCATGCATGTGTGCATGTGCATGCTCTATTTATAAGTGCGCATGTCTACATGGCTATGCATATGCATGTATATGTGTGTGAGTGAGTTGATTTGTGTTTATGTGTAGATGAGGCAAAGTTTGTACACGTGTTTGTTCATATGTGCATGGGTGTGTGCATGTGTACAAATATGAGTTTGCATGTGAAAGCATGTGTGTGCTTCTGGGAGCATGCATGTGTGCAAACATTTGTGTGTTCTTACATATGTCTACGTGTATGCATATGTTTGCATGTGTGAAATTCTGTGCATGTATGTGCACATATGTGTGTGCTTGTGGGGTGTTTGTGTGTGTGTGCATACGTGTGCTTATATGTGCATACACAAGTGCAGTTGTGTGTGTTCATGTGCACTTGTTTGTTCATGTATGGGCGCATGCATGTGTACTTGCATTCATGTGTGAGTACATATGTGCATGCATGTATGTATGTGTTTGTGTGCATGCAAGTGTGGGTGAGTGGGTGTGTACATGTGTGTGTTTATGGGTGGGTGGGTGGGTGTGTAAGCATAAGTGTGTGCAAATGTGAGTGTGTGTGCATGTATATGTATGTTTGTGTCTACGTAAGTGTGTATTTTTTGTGTGCATTTGTGTGTGTGTGTACATGCACTAGCATGTGTGATGATGTACGTGTGTGGTACTTGTGCAAGTGTGCACCATTTCACATGTATATGAGTGTGGGTGTGTGTGTGAGTGGTTACATGCTTGTGTGTGCCTCTATGCATGTATGTGCATACATGTGTGTGTTATGTATGTTTTTGTGTGTGTAAGTGTGTGTGAGCTTGTGTGTATGTGTATATGTGTTTGTACATGTCGGTGTGCATGTTTATGCATGTGTACACATGTGCATATGTGTGGGTTGAGTGTGTGCATGCATGCAGATACTTATGTGTGCATGCGCATATGTGTGTGTGTATACATGTTTTCATTTGTGTGTGTATATGTATGTGTATATGCATGGAGGTCTATGTTTATGCATGTGTAAGCATTCTTATGTGTGTGTGGATGCATTTGTGTGCATGTGTGCATGAATGCATGTGGGTGTGTATGTGTATTCATGCACTTGTGAGTTTGTGTGTGTGTTAATGTGAGTGTATGTGTGTGTGTGCATGCACGTACTCATGTGTGTACTACATAGGCATATGCATTATGTGTGTGTGTGTGCATGCATGTGTGTGCATACATGTGTGTTAATGTTTTTGTGTGTTTGCATGTGTGCATATATTCTTATGTTTATATGCTTGTGTCTATACGTTTGTGTGTGTGTACCCATGTGTGTGTGCATGTGTATATGCTGCACCAACGAGTTCATGCGTAGGTGTGTGTGTAGGTATGCATGTGCATGTGCATGCATGTGTGTTAATGCTTATGTGTGTTTTCATGTGTGCTTATGCTTCATATAGATAGGTGTGTACATGTGCAAATGGATGTGCAAGTGCATATGTTTGTATATGTGTATATGCATGTGTGTTTGTGCATGTATCTTTGTGTAAGTTTGTATGCCTGCATATGTGCACATGTGTTTCTATATGTGTGTATACATGAATGCATTTTTGTTTGTTCATTTATGCATGTGTGCATGAGGATGTGCATCTGTATGCCTTTTTGTGTGATTGTGTGTGTGTACATGTGCTTAAGTGTGTGTGTGTGTGTGTGTGTGTGTGCTTGTCTGTGTGGGTGTGTTAGCATGTGCCTGAGTATGTGTGTGTGTCTCAATGTGTGTGTGTATTAATACATGCAATTGCATGCATCTACATTTTGATGCTTGTCTGTGTGTGTACATAACTGTGCATATCTGTGAGTTTTTGTGTGTTTGTGTACATGTGCTTATGTAGGTGCATGTGTGTGTGTGTGCATGCATGCATGTTCTTATTTGTGTGTGTGTCTATACAAAAATATATGCATTTGTGTACATGTATGCATGTGTGTATGTGTGCACTCATGTTTTCTTATATGTGTATAATTGAGGGTTTGTGTATATGTGCATGTTGCACGTGTCTGCAAGCATGCAAATGCATGTGTGCATTTGTGTGTTTTGGTGTACGTGTGTATGTGTGCATCTATTCTATTACCTATATATGTGTGTTTATGTGCATATACAATGTGTAAGTTTGTGTGCATGTTTGAACCATGTGTGTGTGTATACATGCATGTGTTTTCTATGTGTGCATGCGGGTGTGTCTGTGTGTGTGTGTAGGCTGCATTGGGTCTATTGTGTATCGATTTGTCCACATGTGTGCATGTGCATGGTTGTGTGCATGTGCATGTTTGCATGTGCGTGTGTGCATGTATGTGTGCATGTGTATGTGCATTTGTTTGTGTGTGTGTGTGCACATCTCTATGCACACAAATGTGGTGCACATCTTTATGCACACATATGTCGTGCACATGTCTTGCACATATGCGTGCATGCATTTATGCACATATTATGGTGAATGTACGAGTGTGTCTATGTAAATGTGTGCATGCATATGCTTGTGCATGCTTGTATGTGTTTTACCTTTTATGTTTTTTATCCATGTATTTACATGCATGCATGTGATTATGTGTTTGTGCATCCATATGTGTGAGCTTGTGTATATTAGTGTACGTGTGTGTGAGTGTGCATGTGCACATGTGTATGTGGTTGTGCACATGTATGTGCATGTGCGTGTGTCTTCATGCATGTTTATGTGCATGTGTGTGCATTCATGTGTGTGTGTCTATGTGCATGCTTGTGGGTGTGTATGCAAGTGTGCATCTGTGGGTATGTATGTGGGTGTGTGTGTGTGTATTCATGTGTGTTAATGTTTGTGTGAGTACATCTATGTGCATACATTTGTGTCTGCACACGAGCATAATGTGTTTGTGCTTGCATGTGTGTTCATTCATGCATGTGTGCATAGGCATGTATGCAATTGTATATATGTGTGTGCATGTGAGTGCACATGTGAGTATGCATGCATGTGTGTTTTCTTGTATATATGTGTGCATATTTGTGAGCATGTGTGTGTGTATGATTGTGTGTGCACACATGGATGTGTCTATATATGAGTGTGTGAATGCATGTGCCTGAGTCAATTTGTGTGCATGTAATTGTGTGGGTCTATGTGTATGTGTGCATTTGTACTTATATGTATATGTGTATGATTTTATATGTGTGTGTTTGTGTTTGCATATGTGTGCATGTGTGTATGTGTTTGTTTACACATTTGTATGTGTGTGTTTGTTCATTTGTGTTCACATATGTGTTTGTGCATGTGTGTGCGTGTGTGTGTGTATGCATACTTGTATGAAAGTATGTATGTATCAACATGCATGTGTGCATCTTTGTGTATGCCTATGTCTACATGTGCATGTGTGAGTGTCCATGTGTGTGCTTTTGTTTATGCATGCAAGCAAGTGTGATTACATACATGCATGTGTGTGTGTGCATCTATATGTGTGCATGTATGTGTGTATGCATGTGTTAATGTGTGTGGGTGTGTATAAATGCATGTGTGTGCTTTTTCTTGTGTGTAAATAAGCATTCTTTCTTGTGTGCATGTACGTGTGCTTATACCTATGTGCTTGCATCATTCCTATATTTGTATGTGTTTGTGCTCATGCGTGTGTTGTGTGAGTGCGTATGTAAGTGTGTGTGTGCATGTTCCCATATGCATGCATTTGTGTGGATGTGATTTTGTGTGTACATGTGTGTGAGTGTTTATGTATTTGTGTGTACATGCATTTGTGATTTTGTGTGTACATGTGTGTACATGTATTTGTGTGGATGTACGTGTGCTTATACCTATGTGATTTTGGGTGCATGTGCACACATGCACTTATGTGTACATATATAGGTGCACACATGTGCTTGTGTATGATATTTTTTAGCATGTGTTATGTGTGTGTGTGTGTATGTGAGGGTGATTACATGAGCATGTTTGCTTGTTACATGTGTCATGTGTGTGTGTGCATGCATGTGTGTATGTGTGTGTGTGAATGTTTGTATGTTTGCATGAGTGTATGTATGCTCATGTGACTGTGTGTGTAGTTGTGTGTGTGAATGTTTGTGTGTACATGTTGTATGTGTGCAAGGGCATGCATATGTGTGTCTTTGTGTGTTGCATCTGCATGTGGATGTATATATGTGTTGCTGTGTGATGTGTGTAAATTTGCCTATGTGAGTGTGTTTGTATATGCATATGTGTATGTGTGTATGTGTGTCCATTTGTGTGTACGTGTGTGTTCAAGAGCGTGTTTGTCATTTTGTGTGCGTGTTTGTGTGCAAAGGTGTTTGTGTGTTTGTTTTCCTTTGTCTGTGCATGTGTGTGTGTGGGGGGGGGGGTCTGCATGTGTGTGGGTGTGTGGGCATGTGTGTGTGTGCATGCATGTTTGCATGATTAAGTCTGCATGTGTGTGTAGGTTGTTCGTATATGCGATACCCATATGTTTGGGTGTGTGCGCGCTAGTGTACATGTGCATGCATGTATGTGTGCATGTTTTCATGTGCATGTGCATGTGTGTGTGTAAGTTCATGTGTGTATGATGTATGTGTACCTGTATTAGTGTATTTATGCAATGGTATTACATAAGTGTGCGCATTAGTGTGTCTGGGTATCTTTGTAGATGTGTACAGGTATGCACGAGTGTGTGTACGTGTGCAAGTGCATGCACGCATCTCTGCTTGTGCATTTGTGTGTGCATGCAAGCACATGCATGTGCATGTGTGCATATGTGTGTGCAATTGTGTGTTTGTGCATCTATAAGTGTGTGGCCTTGTGAGTATGTTTGTGTGTGCATGTGTATATGAGTGTGTATGTATTTGTGCATATAAATGCATCTATGTTTGTGTGTGTGTATGCATGCATGTTTGTTGCATGAGAGATCATTTGTGTGTTCATGTGTGAGTACATGTGTGTACCTGAGTAGATGCATGTGCATGTATGTGTGTGTGCATGTTTGTGCATGTATGTGTTTATGCATGTCCTTGTGTGTGTGTGTGCATGTATAAGTATGTGAGTGTGCATGCATGTTTGTGGCTGTGCTTGTATGTGTGTCTATGTGTGTGTTCATATGTTTATATGCATGCTTGTATTTGTGTGTTGTGTAGATGTGCATTTATGTATGTGCTTATGCATGTGTATGTGCTTGTGTGTGCGCATATGTGTGTGTGTGTGTATGTGAGTGTGTGTGTGCATGTGGTTGTGCATTTGAATGCATGTGTGTCTGCATGCGTGTCTTCATGCATTTGTGTGTATGTGTGTACATGTGAGAATGTTTATATGAGGGTGTGCATTTGTATGTCTGCATGTGTGTGCATGGATGTATTTGTGTGTGTAACGACATATGTAAGTCCATTCACATGCATGTGTGCCTGTGTCTATGCATGTGCATGTTTGTGTTTTTCCATACATGCATGTGTATTTGTTTTTTTGTATACATGCATGTGTGTGTTTTTGTTTTTGTGTTTGTGCGCATATATTTACGATTTTTGTGTCTGTATGTGTGTGTGCATGCTTGTGTGTGTTCATGTGTGCGTGTGTCTACATGCAAGTGCATTCTTGTGCATATTTGTTTTCTTTTAAGTGTGTGTATGTGTGTTCGTGCACATGCATGTGCATATGTATTTGGTTTTATGTGTGTGTGTTGCGCATATGTGCCAGTGAGAGTGTGTGTACGTCTATGAGTAACTATGCATGTGTATGTGTGTGCAAATGTATGTGTTTGAGAGTGCCTATACATGTGCGTGTGCATGTGTGTGTACATGTGGGCTTATTTTTTTATGTGTTCCTTTAAGTGTGCATGTGCACATGCACATGCAAGTGCATTTATGTGTGTGTTGGTGCATATGTCAATGTGCTTGTGCTTTGGCATGTATGTGTGTGAGTGAGTAGGTTTGTGTTCTTTGCATATGTATAAGAGTTTGTTCACATGTGTGTGTGCTAATGTGAATGTGTAAGTGTATATGCAAGTGTGTGTGTCTTGGTTTGTGCATGTGTATGCATGTGTGTGTGTGTGTTCACATGTGTGTATGCTTATGCAAGTATATATGCATACATGTGTGTGTATATGTTTGTGCATGTGTGTATGCCTATGTCTATTCCTATGTGTGTGTGCTTTGTGAGCATGTGAGTGTACATGCTTGTGTGTGTAGTGTAAACATCTATATATGTTTGAGTGTGTTCATGTGTACTTGTGTGTTTGTGTATTCTTGTTTATATGTGGGTGTGCACTTGTGTGCATGCAATCATGCATATGAACATGTGTATAAGTGGGTGTGTGTGTGCTTGTGCATATATATATATATATATATATATATATATATATATATGTATGTGTGTGTGTATGTGTTTGTGTGCACATTTGTGTGTGTATGTGTGTGAGCTTCCCTAATTGTGTGCACATGTGTGTCTTTGTGTGTTGTGGGTGTGTGCACTCATTCGAGTGTGTGCCTATGCATGTGTGTTGTGTGTGTCCATGTGTGTGTGTGGTTACACATGTGTGAGATGTGGGTGTGTGTGAGTGTGTTCATGTGTGTACATGTGTATGTATTCATGTGTGTGTGTGTGGGGGGGGGGGTTATACATGTTACATGCATGCGTGTGTGTAGGTGTGTATACATGAGTGCATATGTAAGCATGTGTGTATTTGTGTGTGTGTTTTTACATATATGTAAATGTCTGTACATGTGCATGAATGTGTGCTTTTAGGTACTTATGAGTGTATAAAGGTGTGTGTGTTTACATGTTCATGTGCATTTGTGCATGTTTGTCTAAGTGCATTTGTGCATGTGTGTGTGTGCGTGTGTATGTGTGTGCATGTGTGTATTTGTGCATGTGTGGGTTTTTGTGTGCATGTGTGCATGTGTGTATGTGTGTGTTCATGAGTGCACATGTGTGTGCATGCGTGTGTGCTTGTACATGTATGTCTGTGAACAAATTTGTGTGTGCATGTGTGCATGAGTGGTGTTTGTGTGGATGTGGGCATATTTTTGTGTTAGCACATGTCTACTTGCGAGCATGTGTGTGATTGTGTGCATATGCATGTGCATATGTGTGTATGTGTTAGTGTGTGTGTGTGCATGTGCGCGTGTGTGTGTGCATGCGTGTATGTGTTTGTGCATGCTTGTTTGCTTGGTTATGTGTGTTCATGTCTGTGTGTGTGTGTACGTGTGCATGTGCTTGTGTGTGTTGATGTGTGCATCTACATATATGCATATGCATGTGTGTGTGTTTGTGTGTGCTCTTGTGCTTATATATTTGTTTGTGTGTCTATGTGTCTGTGTGTTGAAGTATGTGTGAGTACGTGGCTGTGTACGTGTGTGTAAGTTTGTGCATGCATGGTGGCATGTACATTTGTACATTACCGATGTGTACATGTGTGTGTGGTTGTGTGTATGCATCTATGTGTGTGTGTGAACATGAGTGTGGTTGTGTTTATGTTCGCATAGGATTGTGTCTGTGTTGTTGGAAATGTGTGTTCATGTATGTAAGTTGTGTGTGTGTCTTTATGTGTGCATGTTTTTGAGTTATTTGTACATATGTGTGCATTTGTGTATGTGTGTGCTTGTGAGCATTTACATGTGCATATTTGTATGGGTAAGTGAATGCTTGCATGTGCATGTGTTTATATGTGTGCATTAGTGTGTTCAAATGCTTGTGTCTCTACAAGTTTATGTACATTTCTATGTGTGAGCATCTCTGCATGCCCCATGCACATGTGTGTGCTTGCCTATGTGTGAGTATGTATGTGTGTGTGTGCATGTGCATGTGCATTAGTGTGTATGTGTGCGTGAGAATGTGTGTGTACACATGTATATAGGCATGTGTATATGTGCATATGTGTATTTGTGAGTGTAAGTGTGATTATGTGTTTGTGTGCATGTGTATGCGTGTATTCATGAGTGTGTGCATGCATATGCATGTATGTGTGTGAGCATATGCATTTGTGTACCTTTGTGTGCATGTGCCTCAACATGTGCATGTGGGTGTGTTTTTGAGTACAGGTGCATGTATGTGCATGTTTATGTTTGTGCATGGGTGTAACTTTGTGTGTGTGTGTGTGCATGCTTATTTGTGTGTTCATGTGTGTATATGTTTGCAGGCATGTGTACTTTCATATGTTTGTGCATGTGTATCTATGTGTGTGTATGTGTGGGTGTGTGTGTATGTGTGTGTATTTGTGTGTCTATGTGTGCTTGTGAGTGTGTGTTGTGTATGTGTGTGTACGTGCTCTCATGTGTGTGCAAGTGTGCATGTGTGTATGCTTGCATGTGTTTGCATGTGTGCATGTGAATGTGTGTGTTTTGTGTTAGTGGGTGCATGTGTGCGCACATGTGTATGTGTGCTTGTGTGCATGCATCTACGTACATGTGTGTCTCTGTCAACATGCATGTGCCAATGTGCAAGTTTGTGTATGTCTGTGCTTGTGTTAATATTGGTGTGTGTGCTTGTACATGCATTTGTGCACGTGTGTGCCAGTGTATATGCATGTGCACATGCTTGCACATTTATGCATGCATTTTATGTGTACATGTGTGTGTATGTGCGTGTGTGTTGCATTTATGTGTGAGTGTATGTTAGGGTGAAGGTGTGTGCATGTACATATTTTTGTGTGTTTAATTCTACATATGTATGTTTGTACATGTGGGTGTGTATATGTGCATGTGTGGGTGCATATATTTTTTTTAGGTGAATGTGTAAGTGTTTGTTCACATGTGCATGTTTCAATATATTTTTGTTAATATGTTTGTGTGTGCATGTGTGTGTGTGTGCATGCCTACATATGTGTGTGTAAATTGTGCTTGTGTGCCTAAGTGTATGTGCCTATGTTTATGTGTGTTTTTTATCTACATATGTATGTTTGTACATGTGTGTGTGCATTATGTGCATGTGTGTGTGTATGCATATATTTTTTTGGGTGAATGTGCATTCTTGTGCACATGTACACGTGCTTGTTCACATGTGCATGTTTCAATATATGTGTGTTAATATGTTTGTGTATGCATGTGGGTGTGTGTGTGCATGCCTATATATGTGTGTGTATATTGTTCTTGTGTGTACATACAGGATTATTTGTGTGTGTATTTGGGTTCATGTGCATTTGTGTATCTTCGTGTGAGTGTGTGTGGCATGTACATGTGAGTGTTTGTGCATGTGTGTTGTCGAGTGTGTGTGTGGGTGTGCATGTGTTTCCACATGCATGTCTATATGTGTGTGTGTGTGTGTTTTTGTGCATGCACACTTGTGCACGTGTGCGTTCGTGTTTGTAAATGTGACTGGGTTTTTTGTGTGTGTATTTGTTTACTTGCATGTGTGTACATGTAAGAACATTTGTGTGTATGTTTATGATTGTGTATATTTGTTTGTATGTATATATGTGTACACGCATGTGTTTTTGTGTAGGTGTGTGCATGTTTGTATGCACATGTTGTGAGCATGTGTGAATTGTCATGCATGTGTGTATGTGTGTGCATGTATGGTGATGAGTGTGCTAGTGTGCATGCTTGTATTTCTATGTGCGTGTGTGTTTGCATGTGTTTGTGTGTGTGCAAATGTGTATATTTGAGCATGTGTTTGTGCAGGTTTGTGAGTGCTAGCATATGTGTGTATGTCTTTGTGTGTTTGCATGTGTGCTTATGAAGTGGAAAAAGATGTCTTATGTCTATGTATGTATGTATGCATGTGTTTGTGCGCATATGTATGTGGGTTTGTGTGTGTATTCATTCATGTGTAAATGTGTGTATGTTTGTGAGTGTGCGTGTTTCTGTATGTATGTATGTATGTTTATGTGTGTGCTATGTTTGTGCATCTGTGTATGTGCACATTTGTCAATGTGTGCATGGTTGTGTCTGTATGTATGCATGTGTACACATGTGTATGCTGGGCATATGTCTGTGTGTCTATTTCTTCATATGTGTTTGTGTGTGTTTTAGTGTGTGCATAGGTATGGGTTTGTATGGGTGTGTGTGCATGCATGGGTATTAGCATAGGTGTGCATATTCATGTATGCATTTGTCCATGTGTGTGTTTGAGCATGTTTTTGCATGCATTGTGTATGTGTATTTAGATGTGAGTGTGCATTCTTGTGTCTATAGGAGTTTACATGGGTTTGTGTGCATGTGCATGCATGGTGTTTGCATATGTGAATGTGACTTTGTATATATGTTTGCATGCATATTTATTTATATACATGTGTATTTTTGTGTGTGTGTGTGTGTGCATTTGGGTGTCTATGTGTATCTCTGTGTGCTTCTATGGATGCATCTTTGTGTTTGTGCATGTGTGTGTGTGCATGTATATGCATGCGTGCATGTTTGTTTGTATGTTTATGCTTATGTGCGAGCATCAAAATTTGTGTGCATGTGTGTGTACGAGAGTGTTTATATATGTGTGTTCATCTACATGATTGGGGTGCATGTGTGAGGGCCCTGTACAAGTGCATGAGTTGTTTGATCATGTGCATGTATTTGTGTGTGCATGTGTGACTTTGCATGTGCCTATGTGCAGATGTGTGTGTGTGTGCATGTGCTAGCACATATGTCTATGTCTTCATGCATGTATGTGTGTGTATGTGTGTGTGCATGTGAGAATGTTTGTGTGCATGCATGCTTGTATGTGTGTGTGTGCCTACATGCATGCATGTATGCATTTGTATATATCTATATATGTTCATGCATATGTGTATGTGTTTGTGTAATTGTGTGCATGTGTGCATGTGTGCATGTGTGCGCATATGCTTGTGCATGTGTACGTTTGCGTACATTTGTGTGCATGTGTGTGCCTATGTGTGTGCATATGTGTGTGTTCTTGCATGCCTATGCATTTATGTGCATGTACGTTTGTGTTTGCAAGCATTTGCCTATATATAAGTTGTTAGTGTGCATGTGCATGTGTGTGTAGGTTGTGCACATGTGCATGCAAACTAGTGTGCATGTGTAGATATGTTTGTGCATTCACATGTACATCTATGTGCATGTGTGCTGGTGTGTTCGTGCATGCATATATAGCATGTGTGTCCATGTGAGTGTGAGTGTGTGTAGTTTCATGTGCATGGACATGTGTGTTCATGCTTGTACTTGAGCCTAAGTGTGTATTTTTAGTGTGTATGTGTGTCTATATTGTATTTGAGTATGCATGTGTGTGTTTGTATGTCATATGTATGTGTGTGTGAGTGT
>JAIUJO010001590.1:0-2500 GCA_023846275.1 Vanilla planifolia
ATTAGAAGAAGATGAGGAATAAGAAGTAGAAGAAGTAGAAAAATAAGAAGAGGAATAAGAAAAAGAAGTAGAAGAAGAAGGAGAAGAAGAAGAAGGAGGTGGAGGAGGAGGAGAAGAAGGATAACAAGAAGAAGAAGAAGAGGAAGAAGAAAAAGAACAAGAAGAAGAAAAATAATAATAAGAAGAAGAAGAAGAAGGAGAGGAAGAAGAATAAGAGGAAGAAGAAAAGAAGAAGAAGAATTAGAAGAAGAAGAAGAAGAAGAAGAGCAAGAGTTAGAAGAAGAAGAAGAAAAAGCCAAAGATTAAGAAGAGGAGAAAGGAGAAGAAGAAGATGAAAAAGAAGATAATGATGATGAAAAAAAGAAGAATAGGAAGAAGAGGACAAAGTAGAAGAGGAAGAGAAGGAAGAAGAAGAAGAGGAACAAGTTGAAGAAGAAGAAGAAGAAGACGAAGAAGAAGAAGTAGAAGAGTAGGTGGAGGAAGAAGAAGAAGAAGAAGAAGATGATGAAGAAGAAACTGATCGTGAAGAAAAAGATGGAGAAGAAGAAAAGGGAGAAAAACGAGAAGAGTTGATGGAGAAAAGAGAAGAAGAAGAAGAGGTAGCAGGAGAAGAAGAAGAAGATGAAGAAGAAGTAGAAAGAGAAGAAGAAGTTGAAAATGTAGAAGAAGAAGAAGAAGTAGAGCAAGGAGAAGAAGGAAAAGAAGAAGAAGAAGAAGAAGAAGAAGAAGGAAAATATGAAGAAGAAGAAGAAGAAGAAGAAGAAGAAGAAGAAGAAGAAGAAGTAGACGAAGAAGTAGAAGAAGAAGAGGAAGAAAAAGAAGAAGAAGAAGAAAAGGAAGAAGATGAAGAACAGGAGCAAGAAGAAGAAGAAGAAGAATAAGAAGAAGAAGAAACAGAAGAGGAAGAAGTGGAAGAAGAAGAAGTTGAAAAAGAAGAAGAAGAAGATGAAGAATTAGAAAATGGAGAAGAAGAAGAAGAAGAAGAAGAGAAAGAATAAGTAGTAGTAGTTGAGGAAGAGGAAGAAGAAGAAGAAGGAGAAGAAGGAGAAGAAAGAAAAGAAGAAGGAGAAGTTGTAAAAGAAGGAGATGTAGAAGAAGAATAAGAAGAGGACGAAGAAGAGGAAGAAGAAGAAGAAGAAGAAGAAAAAGAAGAAGAAGAGACAAAAGAAGAAGAAGACGGAGAAGGAGAAGAAGAAGTAGAAGAAGATAACGAAGAAGATAAAAAAGAAGAAGAAGAAGAAGAAGAAGAAGATGAAGAAAAAGAAGAAGGTAAGAAGAAAGAAGAAGGAGAAGAAGAGGAGGTGGAAGAAAGAGAGCAAGAAGAAGAAGAAGAAGAAGAAGAAGAAGAAAAAGAACAAGCAGAAGTTGAACAAGAAGAAGAAGAAGAAGATGAAGATGATGAAGAAGAAAAAAATGATGAAGAAGAAGATGGAGAAGAAGAAGAAGAAGTCAAAGAAGAACAAGAAATGAATAAGAAACAGAGAAGAAGAAGAAGAAGAAGAAGAAGTAAAAGGAGGAGGAGAAGCAGAAGAAGAAGAAAAATATGAAGTTGAAGAAGAAGAAGAAGAAGACGAATGGGTAGAAGATGAAGAAGAAGTAGGAGGAGGAGGAGGAGAAGAAGAAGAAGAAGAAGATGATGATGAAAAAAGAAGTATAAGAAGAAGAAAAAGAAGAACTAGAAGAAGAATAATAGTAAGTGTAAGAAGAAGAAGAAGAACAAAAAGAAAAAGTTGAAGAAGAAGAAGAAGAAGAAGAAGAAAAAGAATAAGTAGAAGGAGAAGAAGAAGAAGAAAAAAAAGAAGAAGGAGGAGGAGGAGGGGGAGAAGTAGAAGAAGGAGGAAAAGAAGAAATAGAAGAAAGTGAAGAAGAGGTGGAAGGTGGAGAAGAAGAAGAAGAAGAAGAGGTAGAAGGAGAAGAAGAAGATGTTAAAGAAGAAGAAGAAGAAGAAGAAGAAGTAGTAGTAGTAACAGTAGAAGAAGATGATGATGAAGAAGAAGAAAAAGAAGAAGAAGAGGAGGAAGAAGAAGAACAAGAAAAGAATAAGAAGCAGATGGGGAAGAAGAACAAGAAGGTGAAGAAGAAGAAGAAGGAGAAGGAGAAGAAGAAGAAGAAGAAGAAGAAGGAGAAGAAGAAGAAGGAGAGGAAGAAGAAGAACAAGAAGAAGAAATAGAAGAAGAAGATGATGATGAAGAAAATAAATAAGAAAAAGTAGAAGAAGAAGATGATGATGATGAAGAAAAGGAAGAAGAAAAAGAAGAAGAAGATGATGATGATGAAGAAAAGGAAGAAGAAAGAGAAGAAGAAGAAAAAGAAGTAGAAGAGGAAGAAGAAGAAGAAGAAGAGGAAGAAGAAGAAGAAGAAGAAGAAGAAAAAGAAGAAGAACAAGGAGAAGAAGAACAAGGAGAAGAAGAGGAAGAAGAAGAAGAGGACAAAGAAGAAGAAGAAGGAGAAGAAGAGGAAGAAGGAGAAGGAGATGAAGAAGAAGAAGAAGAAGAAAAAG
>JAIUJO010001590.1:7500-10000 GCA_023846275.1 Vanilla planifolia
AGGAAAAAAAAGATGAGAAAGAAGAAGAAGAAGAAGAAGAAGAAGAAGAAGATGAAGAATAATAATAAAAATAATAATAATAATAAAAAGAAGAAGAATAATAAGAAAAAAAGAAAAAGAAGATAAAGAAAAAGAAGAAGTAGAAGAAAATGAAGAATATGCCGAAGAAAAGAAGAAGCAGGGCATGAGCAAGAAGAAGAAGAAGAAGGAAAAGAAAAAGAAGAAGGAGAAGAAGAAGAAGGAAGAAGACAAAGAAGAAGAGGAAGAAGAAGAGGAAGAAGAAGAGGAAGGAGAACACGAAGAAGAAGAAGTAAAAGAAGAGCCAGAAGGAGCCGAACACAAATATCAAGAAAAGAAGAAGAAGACAAAGATGAAGATGAAGAAGAAGACGAAGAAGAAAAAGGAGATGATCATGAAGAAGAAAAAGGCAAAGAAGTAGAAGAAGAAGAGGAAGACGACGACGAATAAGAAGAAGAACAAAGACAAGAGCATGAAGAAGAAGGAGAAGCAGAGCAAGACGTAGAAGATGACAAACAACAAGAAGAAGAAGAAGAAAACGTTGATGATGATGAAGAAGTACAAAGAGAAGAAGTTCAAGAAGGTGAAGATGAAGAAGAAGAAGAATGAAAAAAGAAGAAGAAGAAGAACAAAAAGAAGTAGGAGAAGAAGGAGAAGAAGAAGAAGAAGAAAAAGAAGAAGAAGAAGATGAAGACGGAGAATAACTTTGAGGAGACAAAGAAGAACAAGAAGAAGTAGAAGATGTAGTAGAAAAAGAAGAAGAAGACGAAGAAGAAGAAGAAGAAGAAGAAGGTGAAGAAGAAGAAGAAGGCGAAGAAGAAGTTGAAGAAGAAGATAAAGAAGAAGGAGAACAAGAAGAAGAAGGAGAAGAGGACAAAGAAGAAGAAGAAGAAGTCCAAGATGAAGTTCAAGAAGAAGAAGAAAAAGAAGAAGAAGAAGAAGAGGAAGAAGAAGAAAAAGGAGAAGAAGAAGGAGAAAAAAACGAGAAGAAGAAGAAGAATGAAAAACAGAAGAAGAAAAATAAGAAGAAGAAGAAGAAGGAGGAGGAGGAGAAGATGTAGATAAAGAGAAGGAGAAAAAGAAGAAGAAGTAGTAGAAGAAGAAGGCAAAGAAAAAGATGAAGAAGAAGTAGAAAAAGAAGATGATTATAATGAAGAGGAAGAAGAAGAAGAAGAAGAAGTCGAAAAAGAAGAGGAATAATGAGAAGAAGGAGAAGTAGAAGAAGAAGAAGAAAAAGGAGAAGAACATAAAGTACAAGAAGAAGAAGAAGACGAAGAAGAAGAAGAAGAACATGAAGAAGACCAAGAAGAAGAAGCAGACGAAGAAGAAGAAGAAGAAAAGGACAAAGTAGAAGAAGAATGATCATAAAAAGAAGAAGAGGAGGAGGAAGAAGAAGCAGAAGAAGAAGAACAAGAAGAAGAACAAGAAGAAGAAGAAGATAAAGAAGGTGAAGAAGAAGAATAAAAAGAAGAATAATTAGTAGAAAATAAGAAGAAGCAAAGCAAGAAGAAGAAGAAGAAGAAGTAGGAAAGGAAGGAGAAGAAGAAGAAGAAGAAGAAGAAGAAGAGGAAGACAAAGAAGACGAAGAAGAAGAAGATGATGATGATGAAGAAGAAGAAGTAAATGAATAAAATGAGGAAGAAAAAGAAGGAAAACAAGTTGCATAAGAAGAAGAAGAAGAGGAAGAAGAAAAAGAAGAAGAAGAAGAAGAAAAATGAGAAGAAGTAGAAGAAGAAGAAGAAAAAGAAGAAGAAGAAAAGGAAAAAGAAGAAAAACTAGAAGAAGAAGAAGAAGAAGAAGAAGAAAAAGAAGAAAAAGATAAAAAAAATGAGGAAGAAGAAGAAGAAGAAGAAGAAGAAAGAAAAAGAAGACGACGACGAAGAAGAAGGAGAAGAAGAAGAGGAAGAGGCAGTAGAAGAAGAAGAAGAAGAAGAAGATGATGATGATGAAAAAGAAGAAGAATATAATAAGAATAAGACGAAGAAGAAGAAGGAGAAGGAGAAGAAGAAGAAAGAGATGGTGGGGAGGAAGAAGGAGGTGAGATAGAAGTAGAAGAAGAAGAATAAGATAAGGAAGAAGAAGAAGCAGAAGTAAAAGGAGAAGAAGCAAAAGAAGAACAAGAAGTGATGGAAGGAGAAGAAGAAGAAGAAGGACAAGAAGAAGAAGAAGAAGAAGAAGAAGAAGAGGAAGAAGAAGAAGAAGGGGGAGGAGTAGAAGACGAAAAAAACGAAGAAGATGAAGACGAAGAAGTCGTTTGCGAGGAAGACAAAGAAGAACAAGACGAAGCAGAAGAAGAAGTATAAGAAGAGGAGGAAGACCAAGTAGAAGAAGAAGAAGAAGCAGAAGAAGAAGAAGAAGAAGAAGAAGAAGAAGAAGGTGAAGAAGAAGAGGAAGATGAAGAAGAAGTAGAAGAAGAAGACAAAGAAGAAGGAGAAGGAGAAGGAGAAGAAGAAGAAGAAAAAAAAAGAAGAAGAACAACAAG
>JAIUJO010001590.1:22500-25000 GCA_023846275.1 Vanilla planifolia
AAATAAGAAGAAGAAGAACAAGAAGAAGAAGAAGACTGAGAAGAAGAAGAAGAAGAAGAAGAAGAAGACAAAGAAGAAGAAGAAGTCGAAGGAGAAGAGGAACGAAAGGAACAAGAAGAAGAAGAAGACAATGAAGAAGAAGAAGAAGTAGACAAAGAAGAAGAAGAAGAAGAAGAAGCAGAAGAAGACTAAGAAGAAAAAGAATGATAATATTAGTAGGTAGAAAAGGAAGAAGAAGAAGAAGAAGAAGAATAAGAAGAAGAAGAAAAAGAAAATGATGAAGAAGTAGAAGATGAAGAAGAAGAACAACAACAAGAAGAAGAGGAAGAAGAAGAAGGAGAAGAGGAAGAAGATAAATTAAATGAAGAATAATTTGAAGAAAAAGAAGAATAAGAAAATCAAGAAGAAGAAGAAGAAGGAAAAGAAGAAGTAGAAGGGGATGAAGGAGAAGAAGAAGAAGAAGAAGAAGAGGATAAAGAGGACGAAGAAGAAGTACAACAAGAAGAAGAAGTTAACAAAGAAAATGTAGTAGAAGAAGAAGGGGAAGAAGTTGAAGAAGAAGAAGAAGAAGAAGAGGAAGAAGTAGTAGTAGTAGTAGAAGAAGAAGAAAAAGGCAAACAAGAAGAAGAAACTAAGAGGAAGAAGAAGAAGAAGAAAAGAAGAAGAAGAAGAAGAAGAAGAAGAAGAAGGATAAGAAGAACAAAAAGAACATGAAGAAGAAGAAGAAGAAAAAAAAGAAGAAGAAGACCAAGACGAAGAAGAACAAGAAGAAGATGACGAAGAAGTAGAAGAACAAGAAGAAGAAGAAGAAGAAGAAGAAGAAGAAGATAAAGAAGAAGTAGAAGAAGAAGAAAATGAACAATAAGAAGAACAAAAAGAAGAAGAAGAAAAGCAAGAAGAAGAAGATGAAGAAGGAAAAGAAGAAGAAGAAGGAGAACGAGAAGAAGAAGAAGAGGAAGAAAAAGAAGAAGACGATGACGAAGAAGAAGAAGAAAAAGATGAGAAACAAGGAGACAAAGACGAAGATGAAGAAGAAGAAGAAGAAAATGAAAAAGTAGAAGAAGAATAAGAGGAAGAAGAAGAAGGAGAAGAAGAAGAAGAGGAAGAAGAAGAAGAGGGAGAAGAAGATGACGAATAAGAAGAAGAAGAAGAAGAAGGAGAAGAAGAAGAAGAAAGAGAAGAAGTAAATAAAAATGAAGAAGAAGAAGATGATGATGATTATGATGATGAAGAAGAAGAAGAGGAAGAAGAAGTAGTAGTAACAGAAGAAGAAGAAGAAGAAGTACATTAAAGAGAATAAGAAGATGAGGAAGAATAAAAAAAGAAGAAGAAGAAAAGATGGAGTAGGAGAAGAAGAAGAAGAGGAAGAAGAAGAAGATGATGATGATGATGATGATGAAGAATAAGAAGAAGAAGACGAAGAAGAAGAAGAAGAAGAAGAAGAAGGGGAAGAAGAAGGAGAAGAAGAAGAAGAAGAAGAAGAAGTAAATGACAAAGATGAATAACGAGAAGAAGAAGAAGAAGACATTTGATAAGAAGAAGAAAAGGAAGAAGGAGAAAAAGAAGAAGAATAGGAAGTGGATGATGAAGAAGAAGAAGAGTAAGAAAAACAAGAAGGAGAAGAAGAAGAAATAATGAAAAAGAAGAAGGGGAGGAGCAGTAGTAGAAGAAGTCAAAGAAGAAGAAGAAGATAGAGAAGAAGAAGAAGTAGAGGAACACGAAGAAGAACAAAAAGAAAGAGATGAAGAAGAAAGGTAGAAGTAGAAGGCAAGGAAGAAGAAGAAGAAAAAGAGAAAGAAGAAGGAGGAGAAGAAGAAGAAGATGAAGAAGAAGAAGAAGAAGCAGAAGAAGAATAAGAAGAAGAAGAAGAAGAAGATGTAGAAGAAGAAGAAGAAGGATTAGACGATGAAGAAGAGGGTGAAGAAGAAGAAGGAGAAGAAGAATTAGAAGAAGAAGAAAAAAAGAAGTAGAAGAAGTAGAATAAGAAGATGATAATGATGAAGAATAAGTAGGAGGAGAAGATGAAGAAAAAGAAGAAGAAGAATAAGAAAAGGAAGTAAAAGAAGGAGAAGGAGAAGAAGAAGAAGAAGATGATGATGATGATGATGGTGATGAAGAAGAAGAAGAAGAAGATGATGAAATAGAAGAAGAAGAAGAGGAAGAATATGAAGAAGAAGAATAAGAATAAGAAGTAGAAGGAGAAGGAGAAGAAGAAGAAGACAAAGAAGACAATTGAGAAGGAGAAAAATAGAAGAAGTGGTAGAAGAAGAAGACGAAGTTGAAGAAGATGAAGAAGAAGGTGAGGAAGAAGAGGAAGACGAAGAAGGACAAGAAGACGAAGAAAAAGAAGAAGAAGAAGAACACAAAGAAGAAGGAGAAGAAGTGGAAGAAGAAGAAGAAGACAAAGAAGAAGGAGAAGAAGTGGAAGAAGAAGAAGATGTCCAAGAAGAAGAAGACAAAGAAGACAATTGAGAAGGAGAAAAATAGAAGAAGTGGTAGA
>JAIUJO010001590.1:32500-70000 GCA_023846275.1 Vanilla planifolia
AGTTGAATAAGATGTAGAAGAAGAAGAAGGAGATTAAGATGAAGAAGAAGAGGAAGGAGTTGAAGAAAGCCAAGAAGTAGAATAAGAAGTAGAAGATGAATAAAATGACGATGATGAAGAAGAAGAAGAAGAAAAAGAAGCAAAAGAAGTAGTAGAAGACGAAGAAGTGGAAGGAGAAGAAGTAAAAGAAGGATAAGTAGAAGATTAAGAAGAAAGAGAAGAAGAAGAAGAAGAAGAAGAAGAAAAGGAAGCAAAAAAGGTGAAGAAGAAGAAGAAGTAGAAGAAGAAGAAGAAGAAGAAGACAAAGAACAAGAAGAAGAAGACAAAGAAGAAGAAGAAAAGAAGAAGAAGACAAAGAAGGAGAAAAGGATAGAGAAGAAAAAGAAGAAAAAGAAGAAAAAGAAGACGAAGAAGAAGATGAAGAAGTGAAGAAGAAGTAGAGGAAGATTAAGTAGAAGAAGTCAAAGAAGAAGAAGAAGATGAAGAAGAAGAAGATGAAGAAGAAGAAGATGAGAAAGAAGAAGAAGACAACAAATAAAAAGAAGAAGAAGAAGTAGAAAAAGAAAATGAAGAAGAAGAAGGTAAATAAGGCAATAAAGTTGAGGCAGAAGAAGAAAAAGAAGTAGAATGAGAAGAACAAGAAGAAGACAAAGAAGAAAGAGAAGAAGAAGAAGACAACAAAGATGAGAAGAGGAAGAAGAAAAAGAAGAAGAAGAAGTAGACGAAGTAGAATACCAAGAAGAAGAAGAAGAAGCAGAAGAATAAGAAGATGATGAAGAAGAAGAAGAAGAAGAAGGCATTGAACACAAAGAAGAAGAACAAGAAGAAGAAAAAGAAGTAGATGAAGAAGATAAAAAAGAAGAAGAAGAAGAAAAACAAGAAGATGAAGCAGAAAAATGAGAAGAAGATAAAGAAGAAGAAGAAGATGATTAAGAAGATAAAGAAGAAGTTGAGGAAGAAGAAGGAGAAGAACAAAAAGAAGGAGAACAAGAACAAGAAGGAGAATAAAGAGAAGAAGAAGATTATGGTGATGATGAAGAAGGTGAAGCAGAAGAAAAAAAAAAAGAAGAAGACAAAGAAGAAGACAAAGAAGAAGAACAACGAGAAGAAGTAGAAAAAGAAGAAGAAGAAGAAGTAGATGATGATGATGATGATGATGATGAAAGAAGAAGAAGAAGAAGATGATGATGACGAAGTAGAAGAAAGAGAATACGCTAGAGAAGAAGAAGAAGAAGATGAAGCAAAAGTAGAAGTAAAAGAAGGTGATGAAGAAGATGAAGGAAAAGAAGAGGAAGAAGAAGCAGAAGAAGTTTAAGAAGAAGTTGAAGAAGAAGAAGAAGAAGAAGAAGAAGCAGAAGAATAAGAATAAGAATAAGAAGAAGAAGAAGAAGAAGGCATTGAACACAAAGAAGAAGAAGAAGAAGAAGGCATTGAACACAAAGAAGAAGAAGAAGAAGAACAAGAACAAGAAGAAGAAAAAGAAGTAGATGAAGAAGATAAAGAAGAATAAGAAGAAGAAGAGGAAGAAGAAGAGGAAGAAAATGAAGAAGATGATGATGATGAAGAAGAACACGAAGAAGAAGAAGAAGAAGAAGGAGAAGAAAAAGAATGAGGAGAAGTAGAAGAAGAAGCACAAGAAGAAGAAGAAAAAGAAGAAGAAGAATAAAAAGAAGAATTTGAATAAGAAGAGCAAAGAGGAGATGAAGAAGAAGAAGAAGAAGAAGAAAAAGTAGTAAAAGAAGAAGGAAAAGAAGAACAAGTAGAAGAAGAAGAAGAAGAACAAAAAGAAGAATAAGTAGAACAAGAAGAAGAAGAAGAAGAAGAAGAAGAGCAAAAAGAAGAAGAAGAGGAACAAGTGGAAGAAGAGGGAAAAGAAGAAGAAGAAGAAGATGAAGATCATGCGAAACAAGTAGTAGTAGAAGAAGAAGAACAAGAACAAGAAGAAGAAGAAAGAGAAGAAAAAGATAAAGAAAAAGGGGAAGAAGAAAAACAAGAAGAAGAGGAAGAAGAAGAATAAGAAGAATATGAAGAAAAAGAAGACGTAGAGGAAGATGAAGAAGAATAAGAAGAGAAAGAGGAGGAAGAAGAAGAAGAAGGAGAAGAAGAAGAAGAAGAGGAAGAAGAAGAGGAAGAAAAATAAAAAGAAGAATAACATGATGAAGAAGAAGAAGAAGAGGAAGTAGAAGTGGATTATGAAGAAGAAGAAGGGGAGGATGAAGAGAAAAAAGAATAAGAATAAGAATAAGAATAATAATAATAATAATAATAATAATAATAATAATAAGAAGAAGAATTAGAAGATGAACACGAAGAAGAAGAAGAAGAAGAAGAAGAAGAAGCAGAAGTAGAAGAAGAAGAATAAAAAGAAGGGGAAGAAGAAGCGAAAGTAGAAGAGGATGAAGAGGAAGAAGAAGTAGAAGAAGAAGAAGAGAAAGAAGATGAAGAAAAAGAAGAAGAAGAAGAAGAAGAAGAGGAAAAAGAAGAACAAGTAGTAGAAGAAGAAGAAAAAGAAGAAGAAGAAGAGCAAAAAGAAAAAGAAGAGGAACAAGTGGAAGAAGAGGAAGAACAAGAAGAAAAAAAGAAGAAAAAGATAAAGAAAAAGAGGAAGAAGAAAAAGAAGAAGAAGAGGAAGAAGAAGAATAAGAAGAAAAAGAAGGTGTAGAGGAACATGAAGAAGAATAAGAAGAGGAAGCAGAGTAAGAAGAAGAAGAAGGAGAAGAAGAAGAAGAAGAGGAAGAAGAATAAAAAGAAGAATAAGATGATGACGAAGAAGAAGAGGAAGTAGAAGTGGATTATGAAGAAGAAGAAAGGGAGGATGAAGAGGAAAAAGAATAAGAATAAGAATAAGAATAAGAAGAAGAAGAAGAAGAATTAAAAGATGAACACGATGAAGAAGAAGATGAAGAAGCAGAAGCAGAAGTAGAAGAAGAAGAAGAAAAAGAAGGGGAAGAAGAAGCGGAAGTAGAAGAGGAATAAGAGGATGAAGAGGAAGAAGAAGTAGAAGAAGAAGAAGAGAAAGAAGAAGAAGAGAAAGAAGAAGAAGAAGAAGAAGAAGCAGAACAAGAAGAATAAGAAGAAGAAGAAGAAGAAAAATTAGAGGAAGAATATGATGAAGACGAAGAAAAAGAAGAAGAAGAAGAAGAAGAAGAAGAAGAAGAATAAGGAGAAGAAGAGGAAGAAGAAGAAGGAGAAGAAGAAGAAGAAGCAGAAGAAGGAGAAGAAGAAGAAGAAGAAGAAGAATATGAAGAATAAGAAGTAGAACAAGAAGAAGATGAACAAGAAGTAGACAAAGAAGAAAAAGAAGAAAAAATAAGATGTAGTAGAAGAAGAAAAAGAAGAAGGAGAAGAAGAAGAGGAAAAAGAAGACGAAGACGAGGTAGAAGAAGAAGTAGAAGAAGTTGAAGAAGAAGATGAAGAAGAAGAAGAAGAAGAAGAAGAAGAAGAAGAAGCAGAAGAATAAGAAGATGACGATGATGAAGAAGAAGAAGGCATTGAACACAAAGAAGAAGAAGAAGAAGGCATTGAACACAAAGAAGAAGTAGAAGAGCAAGAAGAAGAACAAGAAGAAGAAAAAGAAGTTGATGAAGAAGATAAAGAAGAAGAAGAAGAAGAAGAAAAACAAGAAGATGAAGAAGAAAAAGGGAAGAAGAAGGAGAAGAACAAGGACTACAAGAACAAGAAGGATAGTAAATAGAAGAAGAAGAAGATGATGATGATGAAGAAGGAGAAGTAGAAGAAGAAGAAGAAGAAGAAGAAGAAGAAGAAGAAGACGAAGAAGAAGATGAATAATGAGGAGTAGAAAAAGAAGAAGAAGAAGAAGATGATGATGATGAAGAAGAAAGAAGAAGAAGAAGAAGATGATGATGAGGATGATGAAGTAAAAGAAAGAGAATAAGCTTGAGAAGAAGAAGAAGAAGATGAAGCAAATGTAGATGTAGAAGAAGTAAAAGAAGAAGATGAAGGAAAAGAAGAGGAAAAAGAAGAAGTAGAAGAAGTTGAAGAAGAAGATGAAGAAGAAGAAGAAGGAAGAAAAAGGTATTAAAAGGAGTAAAATGGCGAAGATTGTCAAGCCCAAGCAAATAGTCAATATTGAAGTCTAATGGTAATAATGCAAAGTTAAAGGTATAAGTATGAGGGTTGTTGTAAATATCAGGTATAGAGATTTTGAGATTGGCTTCTTTCTGAGTAACAGGGACTTGTTTTCCCATAAAATTGGTTAGCGTTGTTTTGGTTTCTAAAGGAAGCCAAAATTGTTTTGTTCGTAGAAGTTATAAATTTTTTCACTAGAAATTTCTCTAGTGTGTTCTTTTTGTTGAAGTTCAAGGAACTCTAAGTAAAAAGATTTATCTAATTTTTGTAAATCCATAATAAAGTCTGTGGATTTTAATTTAACCATTATTGTTTGGTTAGTTTTGTTCCAACATAATAGAACTTAGATGTATTATTATGTTTGTGTTCTAGATTCTGAATTTTATCTTTGATCTCTTTTAATAGATCAACGATTAAATTCAGTATTCCTACTATGGTAGGGTCATTTCCAACTGTGGTTGATATGTGGATTATATGTTCATAATCCTGGTTGTTTTCAGTAATCTGACACTTGTAAGTGCTATTGGGAATTAGTATGTTTTTCATTTTGAGTAGATGTTTATGTTTTCTTATTACTAGATAAGCTTGTAAGATGAGTTTTGATTTTTTTAAGAGGCTTGTTCTTCTTTTGTATTGTATTTCTATTTTGACCAACTATTTTATGGCTACATCTACCCTTCCAAAACTGCAAGGTTCCCGTGGCTTTTTGGGGGAATTTAGGGATTCTTACAAAGACTACCATCCCTAGTAGACTGCTACATAAAATAAGAGCACAGCTATGGTTCCTTTCCTACTCCATAGCGTAAAGAAATATAATACAAAGAAGAAGAAGAATCTTAAAAAAAACTAACTCATTGTACAAACAAATCTTTTAATAAGAAGACATAAAATAAAGCTTACTCAAACATAATATAAGAAGCAAACATAAAGTTTATTTCATAAAAAAAATTTACAAGACAACATGAGTACAAGGCTCTGATTCCAGTTTTGCAGCGCGCACACTTTCACACAAATAATTTACAATATGCACTTACTAATTTTACAAGAGTGGAGGATTACAATAGTGGAGGTAGGAAAAGAGAGAGCAGAGTGGAAACAGAAAGCAGAAAGCAGAAAATAGAAAGCTGGATTTCTTCTGTTTCCTTTGTTTTGGAGAACGTCTAAATTTATAGACCAGGCTTGCTTCAGTTGGAAGCAAAAGAAAGTACCGTTACTTGTAGATATTTCTTTCGATAATTGCTCAGCTTGTTTGCTCGTACTATTCATCATACACTTTTCACTGTTCATTGTACACTGTTCACTGTAGATCGTACACCGTTCAATGTTCATTGTAGATCGTACTTCATTTATTGGCCTTTACTATAGCTGGTAATCTTTTTGAATGCTTCTGAAGGTGTTGAAAAGTGTTTGTAAAGTGATTTTTTATGGTCCACCATGCTTCAATCTATGAGGGCCAAAGCTTCCATAGTTTCTTCATCTAATTCATTATTTTCTGAATTGAATTCCATGCAAGTAGCAAAGAACTCTTCTTTAGCTGCTTGTCCTATTTTGCCCAATTTAATCTTTCTCAGAAACATTTTTATTTTCTTTCCTTTCTGAGTTAAATCTTCAGCCTCGTTGACTAAAGTTTCCAGAAAACAGACTGTCTTCCCACAATGAATTTGTTTTGCTAGATATTTAGAATTGAAATTTAGCTTTTGAAAAAAGTCTGTAGTAGCATACCATCGAGCTTCTTCTTCATTGAATAAGCTTGGTTTGAATTTTTCAAGTATTAGTGGAGTATCTGAATGTTTTACAAGCATCCATAACTAAATTGAAGAGTATAATTGATATACTCGCATTCTTCCTAGATTGTCCATATGCAAAAAAAAAATTGTTGAGAATTTGGTAAAGTAAAGATTGAGGCTATTCTTGCAAATGTCTGGAATAAAGCCTGTATAATCTTCAGGCTGTCTGGTATTAATATAGACTTCATGTACTAGTCCTTTTCTGAGATGGACTTGGCATTTGGGAATCTTATTGAAACAAGCTATTATTCTAGGCCTTTTAGCAGTAGAATAAAAAACTTCTTGATTGAGGAATAATTGCTTTATGTTTGTTTCCTCAAGTTTCTTAAAGAATAAAAGCAACTTTTCCTCGTCCAAAATGTTTTGCTAATATAGCTGAAGCATTTCCTGAATAGTAACTTTAGCCTCTAGCTTCCTTATTTCTTCTGATTTTATGTTGAATAGATGTAATAAGGATAAGAAATCCTTGATGCGAAAATGAATTAGATCAGAAGTATGGCTGTTAGCAAATAGTTCTGAGAGTGATTCAATCGACGAAAATTGTTCGAATTTTTGCAAAGAAGAAAACTGAGTTGTTGTAGATCTGGACAATAATAATTCCAAGGTCTTCTTGTAGTTTTTTTCTTGATTGGTCTGTTGGACCATTGTTTGCTTCAAGCTTAAGTAACCTTTCTCAATTTGTGCTAGCCAATCATTTGCTAATCGCCAATCATTGGCTTGTAAAGCCAGGAAACATCCATTAATTTTTTCAAAGAAAGCTAGATCTGATTCTTTGAGAGCTTTGTTATACCATTCTTTTGCCACTCTGGAGGCAAACATTTTTCCCTTTTCGTGAAGAAGAAGAAGAAGAAGAAGAAGTGGAAGAAATGGAAGAAGAAGAAGAAGAAGAAGAAGAAGAAGAAGTAAAAGAAGAAGAAGAAGGAGAAGAAGAAGATGAAGAAGAAATAAAAGAAGAAGAAGAAGAAGAAGAAGAAAGAGAAGAAGAGAAAGAAGAAGAAGAATGAGAAGATGAAGAATAAGCTGAAGAAGAAGAAGAAGAAGATGAAAAAGAAGAAGAAGAAGAAGAATAAGAAAATTATGAAGAAGATGGAGATGACAAAGAAAAAGAAGAAGATGAAAAAGAAGAAGAAGAAGAAGAAGATGAAGAAGAAGACCAAGAAGAATAAGACGAAGAAGAAGAAGAAGAAGAAAAAGAAGAAGAAGAAGTAGAAGAATACGAAGAAGGAGAAGACGCAGAAGAAGAAGAAGAAGAAGAAGATGAAGAAGGAGGAGGAGGAGGAGATGAAGAAGGAAAGGAAGAAGAAGTAGAAGAAGAAGAAAAAGGGGAAGAACTCAAAGAAGACAAAGAAGAAGAAGAAGAAGAAGATAAAGAAGAAGAAGATGAAGAAGAAGATGATGAAGAAGAAGTATAAGAATAAGATGAAGATTGAGAAGAAGAAGAAGAAGAAGAAGAAATTTAAGAAGAAGAAGAAGAAGAAGAGGAAGAAGAAGACGATGAAGAAGAAGACAAAGAAGAAGAAGAAGTAGAAGAAAAAGACAAAGGGGGAAGAGGAGCAGGAGAAGGAGGAGGAGAAGAAGAAGAAGATGATGAATAAGACGAAGAAGAAGAAGAAGAAGAAGAATAAGAAGAAAAAGATAAAGAATAAGAAGAAGAAGATAAAGAATAATAATAATAATAATAATAATAAGTGGAAAAAGCAGAAGAAGAATAGGAAGAAGAAGAAGAAACAAAAGAAGAAGAAGAAATAGAGGAAGAAGAAGAAGGCGAAGAGGAAGAAGAAGAAGAAGAAGACAAAAAAGAAGAAGAAGAAGAAGAAGAAGAAGAAGAAGTATAAGAAGAAGAAGAAGTAGTAGAAGAAGAAGAAGAAGATGAAGAAGATGAAGAAGTAGAAAAAGATGAAGAAGAAGAAGAAGAAGAAGAAAAGGGAATAGAAGTAGGAGAAGAAGAAGAAGAAGAAGAATAAGAAGAAGAGGAAGAAGAAGGAGAAGAAGGAGAAGAAGAAGAAGAAGATAAAGAAGAAGTAGAAGAAGACCAAAAAGAAAAAGAAGAAGAAGAATAAGAAAATGATGAAGAGAAGGAAATGAATGGAAAGTAGAGGAAGTAGTAGAAGAAGAAGAAGGCAAAAAAGTACACGAAGAAGAAGAAGCAGAAGAAGGTGAAGAAGAAGAAGAAGAAAAAGATGTAGATGATGAAGAAGAAGAAGAAAAAGAAGAAGCAATGGAGGATGAAGTCGAAAAAGTGGAAGAATACGAAGAAGAAGAAAAAGAAAAAAATGAAGAGGAGGAAAAAGAAAAAAAGAAGAAGAGAAATAAGAATAACATGAAGATGAAGAAGGGGAAGAAGAAGAAGAAGAAGAAGAAGAAGAACAAGAAGAGAAAGTAGAAGGCAAAGAAGAAGAAGATGATAGAGAAGAAGAAGAAGAAGAAGAAGAAGAAGAAGTAGACGAAGATGATGAAGAAGTAGAAAATGAAGAAGAAGAAGAAGAAGAAGAGGAAGACGAACAAGAAGAAGAAGAAGAAGCAGAAGAAGAAGAAGAAGAAAAAGAGGAAAAAGAAGAAGAAGAAGAAGAAGAAGAAGAGGAAGAGGAAGAAGAGGATGAAGAAGAAGCAGAAGAAGTAGAAGAAGAAGAACAACAAGAACAAGAAGAAGAATAATAAGAACAACAACAACAAGAAGAAGAAGGAAAAGAAGAAAAAGACAAAGAAGAGGGTGGAGAAGAAGAAGAAGAAGTTGAAGAAGAAGAAGAAGAAGAACATGAAAAAGGTTTAGTAGTACAAGAAGAAGAAGAAGAAGAAGAAGACGAAGTACAAGAGGAAATTGAAAAAGAAGTGTTAGAAGAAGAAGTAGAAGAAGAAGAAGAAGAATATGAAGAAGAACAAGAAGAAGAAGTAGGAAAAGAAGTGGAAGAAGAAGAAAAAATACAAGAAGAAGAAAAATATGAAGAAGAAGAATAACATGAAAAAGAAGAATAAGATGAAGGTAAAGAAGAAGGATAAATAGGAAGAGAAGAAGAAGAAGAAGACAAAGAAGAAGAAGGAGATGATGAAGAAGTAGAAGACGAAAAAGAAGAAGATGAAGAAGAGGTAAAAGATGAAGATGAAGAAAAAGAAAAAGAAGAAAAATAACAAGAAGAGGAAGAAAAAGTAGAAGAAGAAGATGATGATGATGATGATGAAAAAGAAGAAGAAGAAAAATAAGATAGATGAAAAAGAAGATGAAGAAGAAGAAGAAGAACAAGAAAAAGGAAGAAGAAGAAGAAGAAGAAGAAGAAGAAGAAGAAAATGAAGAAGAAGAAGAAGGCAAAGAAGAAGAAGTAGAAGATGAAGGTAAAGAAGATGAAGAAGTGGAAGAAAAAGAAGAAGAAGAAGAAGATGTTGATGATGACGAAGAAGAAGAAGAAGAAGATAAAGAAGAAGAAGAAGAAGAAGAAGAAGAAGAAGAAAAAGAAGAAAAAGAAGAAAATAAAGAAGAAGCAGAAGAAGAAGTGCAAGAAGAAGAAGAAGAAGTTGAAGAAGAGGAAGAAGAAGAAGAAGAAAAAGAAGAAGAAGAAGAAGTAGAAGATGAAAATGAAGAAGCAGATGAAGAATAAGAAGTATAAGAAGAAGTTGGAGAAGAAGAAGTAGTAGATGAAAAAGAAGTAGGAGAAGAACAAAAGTAAAAAGAAGAAGAAGAAGAAGCAGATAAAGAAGTCCACTAAGAAGAAAAAGAAGAAGACGAAGAAGAAGACCACAAAGAAGAAGAAGAAGAAGAAGAAGAAAAAGAAGATGAAGGAGGAGAAGAAGAAGAACAATAAGAAGATGAAGAAGACTAAGAAGAAGAAAAGGAAGAGGAAGAGGAAGAAGAAGAAGAAGAGGAAGAACTAGAAGAAGAAAAGAAGAAAAAAAGAAGAAAAAGAGGAAGAAGTCAAAGAAGACAAAGAAGAAGAAGAAGATGAAAAAGAAGAAGAAGAACAAGTTGAAGGAGAAGAAGAGGGTGAAGAAGAAGAAAAAGAATAAGAACTAAACGAAGAAGAAGAAGGAGAAGAAGAAGAAGAAGAAGAAGAGGAAGGAGAAGAAGAGGAGGAAGAAGAAGAGGACGAAGAAGACTAAGAAGAAGAAGAAGAAGAAGAAGAAGAAGAAGAACAAGGAGAATAAGAAGAAGAAGAGAAAGATAAAAGAAGAAGATGAAGAAGAAGAAGAAAATGAAGAAGAAAAGGGAGAAGAAGAAGAAGAAGAAGAAGAAGAAGACGAAGAAGAAATTAAGAAATGGAAGAGGAAGAAGACAAAGAAGAAGAAGAATAAGAAGAAAAACAACTTGAAGAAGAAGAGGAAGATGAAGAAGAAAAAGAAGAAGAATATAAACGAGAAGAAGAAGAAGAAGAACAAGAAGAAGAAGTTGGAGAAGAAGAAGATGAAGAAGAAGAAGACGAAGACGAAAAAGAAGAATAAGAGTAAGAAGAAGTTGATGAAGAAGAAGAAGATGGAGATAGAGAAGAAGAAGAAGAAGAAGAAGAAGAAAAAGAATAAGAAGAAGAAAAAGAAGACAAAGAAGAAGAAGAAAACGAAGAAGAAGAAGAAGAAGAAGACAGAGAAGAAGAAGAAAATGAAAAAGAAGATGAAGAAGTGGAAGTGTTAGAAGACAAAGAAGAAGAAGAAGAAAAAGAAGAAGATGATGATGATGATGATGATGATGAAGAAAAAGAAGAAAAAGTAGTAGAAAAAGAAGAGGAAAAAGAAAATGAAAAATAAAATAAAGAAGAAAATGAAGAAGAAGAAGAAGAAGAAGAAGAAGAAGAAATAGAACACAAAGAAGAGAAAAGGAAGAAGAAGAAGAAGAAGTAGTTCAAGAAGAAGAAGAAGACGATGATGAAGAAGTAGTGGTACAAGATGTAGAAGAAGAAGAAGTAGAGGAAGAAGGACAACAAGAAGAGGAAGAAGAAGAAGATGAGGAGGAAGAATAAGAAGAAGAAAAAGAAGAAGAAGATGAAGAAGAAAACAAAGAAAAGAAAAGATGTTGAAAAAGAAGTATTCGAAGAAGAAGAAGAAGTGGAAGAAGAAGAATAACAATAAGAAGTAGTAGAAGAAGAGGAAAAAGAAGAAGGTGAAGAAGAATAAGAAGATGATGAAGAAGAAGAATGAAAAAAGAAGAAAAAGAAGATAAGGAAAAGAAGAAGAAAAAGAAGAGGAAGAAAATGAAGATGGAGGAGAAGATGAAGGAGAGAAAGGAGAAGAAAAAGAAGAAGAAGATGAAGAAAAAGATGTAGAAGAAGGTGAAGAAGAAGTAGAAGACGAAGAAGAAGAAGATGAAGATGAAAAAGAAGAAGACGAAGAAGAAGAAGAAGAAAAAGAAGATGAAGAAAAAGAAGAAAAAGTAGAAGAAGAAGAAGAAAACAAACAAGAAGAAGAAGAAGAAGGCAAAGGAAAAGAAGAAGAAAAAAACAACAACAACAAAAACAACAACAAGACAAAGAAGAAGAAGAAGAATTAGAAGAGGAAGAACAACAACAACAAAAAAAACAAAAAAGCGAAGAAGAAGAAGAAGAAGAAGAAGAAGTAGAACCAAAAGAAGAAGAAGAAGAAGAAGAACAATAACATGAAAAATAATAAGAAGAAGAAGGAAAAGATATAGGAGAAGAAGAAGAAGAAGAAAAAGAAGAAGCAAAAGAAGTAGAAGAAAAAGAAGAAGAAGATGAAGAAGGAGAAGAAGAAGAAGAGGAAGAAGTCCAAGAAGAAGAAGAAGAAAATGATGATGATGAAGAAGAAGAAGGTGATGAAGAAGACAAAGAAGAAGAAGAAGAAGAAGGAGAAGAAGAACAAAATAAAGAAGAATACGAAGAAGGAGAAGACAACGAAGAAGAAGAAGTAGAAGGTGGAGGAAGAGAAGAAGAAGGAAAGGTAGAAGAAAAAGAAGAAGAAAAGAAGAAGAAGAAGTAGAAGGGAAAGAAGAGGAAGAAGAACAAGAAGAAGAAAAAGATGAAGAAAAAGAGGAGAAAGAAGAAGAAGAAGAAGAAGAAGAAGAAGAAGAATATGAAGAATAAGAAGAAGAATAAGAAGATGAAAAAGAAGAAGTAGATGAAGAAGAAGATGTAGTAGAAGAAGAAGATGGAGAAGAAGAAAAAAGAAGAAGAAGAAGAAGAAGAAAAAGAAGAAAAAGAACTCAAAGAAGAAGAAGAAGAAGAAGAGAAGAAAACAAAGAAGAAGAAGAGGAAGTTGAAGATGAAGAAGACAAGGAATAGGAAGAAGAAGAAGAAGAAGAAGAAGAAGAAGAAGGAGAAGAAGATGAAGTAGAAGAAATAGAAGAAGAAGAAGAAGAAGAAGAAGATGACGAAGTAGAAAATGAAGAACAACAAAAGAAGAAAAAGAAGAAGAAGTACAAGAAAAAGAATAAGAAGCAGAAGGAGAAGAAGAAGAAGAAGAAGAAGAAGAAGATGACGAAGTAGAAAATGAAGAACAACAAAAGAAGAAAAAGAAGAAGAAGTACAAGAAAAAGAATAAGAAGCAGAAGGAGAAGAAGAAGAAGAAGAAGAAGAAGAAGAAGAAGAAGAAACTAAAGAAGAAGAAGAAGATAAAGAAGAAGTAGAAGAAGGCAAAAAAGAAAAATAAGAAGAAGAAGAAGAAGAACAAGAAGAATATGTTGAAGAAGGATAAGATGATGAAGTCAAAGAAGAAGAAGAAGATGAAGAAGAACAAAAAGAGAGAGAAGATGAAGAAGAAGAAGAAAAAGATGATGATGATGATGAAGAAGAATAAACTTTAGAAGATGTAAAAGAAGAGGAAGAAGAAGAAGAAGAAGAAGAATGAGAAGGAGAAAAAGAAGAATAAGAAGAAAAAGAAGAAGAAGAAGAAAAAGAAGAAGATGGAGAAGAAGAAGAAGAAAAAGAGAAAGAAGCAGAAGAAGATGAAGAAGAAGAAGATGAAGAAGAAGACGAAGGAGACAAGATGAAGAAAAAGAAGAAGACAAAAAAGAAGAAGAAGAAGAAGAAGAAGAGGAAGTTGATGGAGAAGAAGAAGAAGCACAAGACACAAAAGAAGAAGAAAAAAAAGAGAAGAAGAAGAAGAACACAAAGTAGAAGATGAAGAAATAGAAGACGATGAAGAAGAAGAAGTAGAAGAAGATAGAGAAGACAAAGAAGAAGAAGATGATGGAAAGGAAGATGAATAAGAAGAATAAGAAGAAGATTAAGAAGAGGAAGAGGAAGAAAAAGAACACACAGAAGAAGATGAAGAAGAAGAAGAAGAAGACAAAGAAGAAGAAGACGAAGAAGAAAAAGAATTGGAAGAAGAAGAAGAAGCAGAAGAAGAACGAGAACAAGAACAAGAAGAAGATAAAGAAGAAGAGGAAGAAGAAAAAGAAGAAGACGACGAAAAAGAAGAAGTTGAAGATGAAGAAAAAGAAGAAGATGATTAAGAAGTAGAAGAAAAAGAAGAAGGAGAAGAAGAAGAACAACAAAAAGTTGAAAAAGAAGAAGAAAAAGAAGAAGAAAGAGACAAAGGATGAGGAAGAACAGGTGGAGGAGGAGTAGAAGAAGAAGGAGAAGAAGACAAAGACAAAGAAGTGGAAGAAGAAGAAGAAGAAGATGATGATGAAGAAGATGAGCTGGAAGAATAAGAAGAAGAAGATAAAGAAGAAAAATAAGAATAATATTAATATGGAGAAGAAGTAGAAGACAAAGAAGAAGAATAAGAAGAAGGCGTTGAAGAAGAAGAAGAAGAAGAAGATAAAGAAGAAGAAGAAGAAGAAGAAAAATTAGAAGAAGTTAAAGAAGAAGTAGAAGTAGAAGAAGAAGAAGAAGAAGAAGAAGAAGAAGAAGAGAAGAAGAAGAAGAAGAAGAAGAAGAAGTAGAATGCAAAGAAGAAGAAGAAGAAGGAGAAGAAGAAAAAGAAGAAGAAGAAGAACAAGAAGAAGAAGAAGAAAAGGAAGTAGAAGAAGAAGAAGAAAAGGAAGTAGAAGAAAAAGAAGAAGAAGAAGAAGAAAAGGAAAATGAAGAAGAAGAAGAATAAGAATAAGGCAAAGAAGAGAAAGAAGAAGAAGAAGAAAAAAAAGAAGAAAAAGAAGTGGAAGAAGAACAAGAAGATGTAGAAGAAGGAGGAGAAGAAGAAGAAGAATAAGAGGAAGAAGAACAAGAAGAAGAAGTAGAAGAAGAAGAAGAAGAAGAGGAAGAAGACGAAGAAAAAGAAGAAGAAGAACAAGATAAGCAAGAAAAGAAGAAGAATTAGAAGAAGAATAAGAAGAAGAAGAATAAGAATACAAAGGAGAAGAATTAAAAGAAGAAGAAGTAGAACAAGAGTAAGAAAATGAAGATGAATAAAAAGAAGAAGAAGAAGAAGAAGAGGATGAAGAAGAACATGAAGAAGAAAGAGATTTAGAAGAAAGCAAAGTTGTAGTATTAGTAGTAGAAGAAGAAGAAGACAACGAAGAAAATGAAGAAGAAGAAGAAAAAGAAGAAGAAGAAGAGGAAAAAGAAGAAGAAGAAGTAAAAGAAGAAGAAGAAGAAAAATAAGAAGAATTAGGAGAAGAAGAATAAGAAAAAGGAGAAGAAGAAAATGAAGAAGAAGAAGAAGAAGAAGGAGAATAACAAGAAGAACAAGAAGAAGTAGAAAAGGAAGAAGAAAAATAGGAAGAAAAGGAAGAAGAAGTAGAAGAGGAAGAAGAAGTAGAAGAAGAAGAAGAATAAGAATAAAAAGATGGCAAAGAAGAAAAGAAAGTAGAAGAAGAAAAAGAAGAAGAAGAACAAGAAGGAAAAGAAGAAGAAGAAGAAGATGAAGAAAAAGAAGAAGATGAAGAAAAAGAAGAAGAAGCAGAAGAAGAAGAAGAAGAAGTAAAAGAAGAAGAAGAAGGAATAGATGAAGAAGAAGAAGAAGGAGAGGAGGAAGAAGAAGAACAAGAAGAAGAACAAGTAGAAGAAGAAGAAGAAGAAGAAGATGAAGAAGAAAAAACACGAAGAAGAGCAACAACAAAAAGAAGATGAAGAAGGAGTAGGTGGAGGAGAAGAAGAAGAAGAAGAAGAATGAATAAAAGAAGGAGAAGAAGCCAAAGAACAAGAAGAAGAAGAAGAAGAGGAAGAAGAAAAAGAAAAAGAAGAACAAGAAGAAAATAAGAAAGAAAAGAAGAAG
Organism: Vanilla planifolia; assembly: GCA_023846275.1. Lineage (NCBI taxonomy): Eukaryota > Viridiplantae > Streptophyta > Magnoliopsida > Asparagales > Orchidaceae > Vanilla > Vanilla planifolia. The sequence continues at coordinate 47,470 of JAIUJO010001590.1, forward strand.
AAGATGAAGTAGAAGAACTTGAAGAAGCAGAAGAACTTGAAGAAGTAGAACATGAGGAAGAAGAAGAAGAAGAAGAAGAAGAAGAGGAAGAGGAACAAGAAGAAGAAGAATTAGAAGAAGAATAAGAATACGAAGGAGAAGAATAAGAAGAAGAAGCAGAAGAACAAGAGTAAGAAAATGAAGATGAATAAAAAGAAGAAGTCGAAGAAGAAGAAGAAAAAGAAGAAGATGAAGAAGAACATAAAGAAGAAGGAGATTTAGAAGAAGGCAAAGTTGTAGTGGTAGTAGAACAACAAGAAGAAGACAATGAAGAAAACGAAGAAGAAGAAGAAGAAGAAGAAGTAAAAGAAGAAGAAGAAGAAAAAAGAGTCGAAAAATAAGAAGATTATGGAGAAGAAGAATAAGAATAAGGAGAAGAAGAAAATGAAGAAGAAGAAGAAGAAGGAGAAGAAGAAGAAGAAGAAGAAGAAGAAGAAGAAGAAGAAGAAGAGGAAGAAGAAGTAGAGGAAGAAGAAGACTAAGAAGAAGAAGAAGACAAAGAAGAAGAAGAAGAGGAAGAAGAAGAAGAAGAAGATGGAGAATAAGTAGAAGAAGAAGAAAATGAAGAAGAAGAAGAAGACGAAGAACAAGAAGACTAAGAAATGGTAGAGCAAGAAGACGAAGAAGAAGAAGAATAAGAAGAAAAACAAGATGATGAAGAAGAAGAAGAAAAAGGAGAAGAAGAATAGATACAAGAAGAACAAGAACAAGAACAAGAAGAAGAAGTTGGAGAAGAAGAAGAAGATGAAGAAGAAGAAGAAGAAGAAGAAGACGAAGAAGAAGAATAAGAATAAGAAGAAGAAGATGGAGACAGAGAAGAAGAAGAAGAAGAACAAGAAAAAGGAGAAGAAGAAGAAGAAGACAAAGAAGAAGAAGAAAATGAAGAAGTAGAAGAAGAAGACAGAGAAGAGGAAGAAGAAGAAGAAGAAGTTGAAGAAGAATAAGAAGAAGACGAAGAATATTTAGTAGTACAAGTACAAGAAGAAGAAGAAGAAGAAGGAAAAGAAGAAGAAGAAGAAGAAAAAGAAGAAGAAGACGAGGAAGAACAAGAAGAAATTGAAAAAGATGTGTTAGAAGAATAAGAAGAAGTAGAATAAGAAGAGGAAGAAGTGGAAGAAGAAGAAAAAAAAGGTGAAGAAGAAGAAGAAGAAGAAAAAGAAGAAGAAGTAGTAGATGAAGATAAAGAAGAAAAAGAAGAAGATGATGAAGAAGAAGTAGTAGACGAAAATGAAGAAGACGAAGAAGAGGTAGATGCTAAAGATGAAGAAAAAGAAGCAGAAGAAAAAGAACAAGAACAAGAAAATGAACAAGAAGAAGAAAAAGTAGAAGAAGAAGAAGGAAAACAAGAAGAAGAAAAGAAGAAAAAGAAGTGGAAGAAAAAGAAGAAGAGGAAGAAAAACTACAACCATAAAAAGATGAAGAAGAACAAGAAGAAGAACAAGAAGTTGAAAAAGAAGAAGAAGAAGACCAAGAAGAAGAAGAAGAGGAAGAAGAAGAAGAAGAAGAGTTAGAAGAAGAAGAAGAAGAAGAAGAAGAAGAAGTGGAAGAAATGGAAGAAGAAGAAGAAGAAGAAGAAGTAGAAGAAGAAGGAGAAGAAGAAGAAGAAGAAATAAAAGAGGAAGAAAAAGAAGAAGAAGGAGAAGAAGAGGAAGAAGAAGAAGAAGAATGAGAAGATGAAGATTAAATAGAAGAAGAAGAAGGAGAAGAAGAAGAAGATGAAAATGATGATGAAGAAGAAGAAGATAGAAGTAGAAGAAAAAGAAGATGAAGAAGAAGAAGACCAAGAGGAGTAAGAAGAAGAAGAAGAAAAAGAAGAACAAAACGATGAAGGAGTAGAGGAAAAAGAAGAAGAAGAAGATCATGAAGAAGAAGAAGAAGCAGAACAAGAGGAAGAACTCGAAGAAGACGAAGAAGAAGAAGAAGAAGAAGATGAAGAAGAAGAAGATGAAGAAGAAGAAGTCGAAGAAGAAGTATAAGAATAAGACAAAGATTTAGAATAAGAAGAAGAACAAGAAGAAGAAGAAGAAGAAGAAGAGGAAGAAGAAGACGATGAAAAAGAAGAATACAAAGAAGAAGAAGAAGAAGAAGTAGGAGAAGAGGAAGAATAAGAAGAAGACAAAGAAGAAGAAGAAGAAGAAGAAAAAGAAGACAAAGAAGAAGAAGAAGAAGATGATGAAGAAGAAGATGAAGAAGTGGAGGTGGAAGAAGACAAAGAAGATGAAGAAGAGGAAGAAGAAGCAAAAGAAAAAGAAGAAGAAGAAGAAGAAGAAGAAGAAGAGGAAGAGGAAGAAGAACAAGAAGAACAAGAAGAAGAATAAAAATAATAAGAAGAAGAAGAACACAAAAAAGAAGAAGAAAAGAGGAGGAAGAAGAAGTTGAAGAAGAAGAAGAAGAAGATGAAGAAGTAGTAGTAAAAGATGTAGAAGAAGAAGAACAACAACAACATCAATAGCAAAAAGAAGTAGAAGATGAAGAAGAAGAAGAAGAAGAAAAAGAAAAAGTGGAAGAAGGAGAAGAAGAAAACAATGAAGAACAAAGAAGTTGAAAAAGAAGTATTAGTAGAAGAAGTAGAGGAGGAGGAGGAGGAGGAGGAAGAAGAAGAAGAAGAAGAAGAAGTAACGAAAGAAGAAAAGAAGAAGAAGTAGAAGAAGAATAAGAAGTAGTAGAAGAAGAAGAATAAAAAATTAAGAAAAAGAAGAGTAAAAAGAAGAAGAAAAAGAAGGGGATGAAAATGAAGAAATTGGAGGAGAGGAAGAAGAAGAAGGAGAAGAAGGCAAAGAAGAAGAAGAAGAAGAGGAAGAAGAAGAAGAGGAAGATGAAAAAGTAGAAGAAGAAGAAGATGATCATGAAGAAAAAGAAGTAGAAAAAAAGAAGAAGAAGAACAAAATGAACAACAACAAGAAGAAGAAGAAGGAAAAGAAGAAGAAGAAAAATAAGAAGAAAAGTAGAATAAGAAAAAAAACAACAACATCAAAAACAAGAACATGGCGATGAAGAAGCAGAAGAAGAAGAAGAAGAAGAAGAAGAAGAAGAAGAAGAATTAGAAGAACAAGAAGAAGAAGAAGAACAACAACAACAACAAAAACAACAACAAGAAGGCGAAGAAGAAGAAGAAGAAGAAGAAGTGGAAGGAGAAGAAGAAGAACAACAACAACAACAAGAATTTGAAAAAATAATAAGTTGAAGAAGAAATAGATGAAGGAGAAGAAGGAGATGAAGAAGAAGAAGAAGAAGAAGAAGAAGAAGAATAAGAAGCAATAGAAACATAAGAAGAAGAAGATGATGAAGAAAAAGAAGAAGAAGAGGAAGAAGGCCAAAAAGAAGAAGAAAAGAAGAACAAGAAGATGATGACGATGAAGAAGAAGACAATCAAGAGAACAAAGAAGAAGATGAAGAAGAATAGGAAGAAAGAGAAGAATAAGAATAAGAATAAGAAGAAGGAGAAAAAGAAGAAGAAGAAGAAGAAGTAGAAGGAGAAGATGGAAGAAGAAGAAGAAGAAGAAGAAGAATAAAAGAAGAGAAAGAAGAAGGAGAAGAAGGGGAAGAAGAAGAAGAAGAAGAAGAAAAAGATGAAAAAGAGGAGGTAGAAGAACAAGTTGAAGAAGAAGAAGAAGAAGACGAACAAGAAGAAGAATATGAAGAAGGAGAATATGAAGAATAAGAAGAAGAATTAGAAGATGATAAAGAACAAATTTATGAAAAAGAAGAAGAAGTGGAAGAACAAGTTGAAGAAGAAGAAGAAAAAGAGGAAGAAGAAGAAGAAGAGAACGAACTAGAAGAAGAAGAAGATGAAGAAGAAGAAAACAAAGAAGAAGATGATGAAGTTGAAGTTCAAGAAGACAAAGAATAGGAAGAAAAAGGAGTCAAAGAAGAGGAAGAAGAAGAAGAAGAAGAAGAAGAAGAAGAAACAAAAGAAGAAGAATAAGACGAAGAAGAAAGTGAAGAAGAAGAAGTCCAAGAAGAAGAAGAAGAAGAAGAAGTAGAAGAAGAAGAAGAAGAAGAAGAAGAAGATGATGATGATGATCATGATGATGATGATGATGATTATGATGAAGAAGATGATAATGAAGAAGTAAATGATGGCCAAAGAGAAATATAATGAGAAGAAGAAAAAGAAGAAGAAGAAGAAGAAGAAGGAGAAAAACAACAAGAAGAAGAAGAACAAGAAGAAAAGTAGAATAAGAAGAAGAAGAAGAAGAAGAAGAAGAGGAAGAAGAGGAAGAAAAGATGAAGAAGAAGTCTAAGAAGAAGAAGAAAAAGAAGAAGAAGAAAAAGAAGAAGATGATGAATAAAATGAAGAAGAAGACAAAGAAGAAGAAGAAGAAGAAGATGATGAAGAAGAAGCAGAAGAAGTAGAGGAAGTGGAAGAAGAAGAAGAATAATAAGAAGGAGAAGAAGAAGTATAAGTAGAAGAAATAGGAAAATAATAATAATAATAATAAGAAGAAGAAGAAGAAGAAGAAAAAAAGGAAGAAGGAGAAGAAGATGAAGAAGAAGAAGATAAAGAAGACGACATAGGGGACAGGATGAAGAAGAAGAAGAAGAAGACAAAGAAGAAGAAGAAGAAGAAGAAGAAGAAGAACAGGGCAGAGAAGAAGAAGAAGAAGAAGAAGATGAAAACAAAGAAGTAGAAGATGAAGAAATGCAAGATGATGAAAAAGAAGAAATTGAAGATAAGATGCAGAAGAAGAAAAAGTTGTACAAAAAGAAGGAGAACTCCGAGAAGAAGAAGTAAATGAAGATAATGTAGAAGAAGAAGAAGAAAAAGGGGAAGACAATGAAGAAGAAGAAGATGAAGAAGAAGAAATAGAAGAAAAAGAAGAAGAAGAAGAAGATGATGATGATGATGAAGTTGATGATGAAGAAGAAGAAGTTGAAGAAAAAGACAATGGAGGAAGAGGAGCAGGAGTAGGAGGAGAGGAAGAAGATGAAGAAGATGAAGAAGAAGAAGATGAAGAACAAGAAGAAGAAGAATAAGAAGAAGAAGATAAAGAATAAGAAGAAGAAGGTAAAGAATAATGATAATAATAATAATAATAATAATAATAATAATAATGATAATAATAATAATAATAATAATAATAATAATAATTGGAAAAAGTAGAAGACAAACAAGAAAAAGAAGAAGAAACAGAAGAAGAAGAGGAAGAAATAGTGGAAGAAGAAGAAGACGAAGAGGACGAAGAAGAAGAAGAAGAAGAAGAAGAAGAAGAAGAGGAAGAAGAAGAAGAAAAATAAGAAGAAAATGAAGAAGAAGAAGAAGAAAAAGACAGAGAAGAAGAAGAAGACGAAAAAGAAGATGAAGAAGTGGAAGTGGAAGAAGACAAAGTAGATGATGAAGAAGAAGAAGATGATGATGATGAAGAAGAAGAAGAAAAAAGAGAAAATGTAGTAGAAGAGAAAGAGGAAAAGGAAGATGAACAATAAGATGAAGAAGAAAATGAAGAAGAAGAAGAAGAAGAAGCAGAAATAGAACACAAAGAAGAAGAAGAAGAAGAAGAGGAAGAAGTAGTAGAAGGAGAAGAAGATGATGATGATGATGAAGAAGTAGTGGCACAAGATGTAGAAGAAGAAGTAGAGGAAGAAGGACAACAAGAAGTGGAAGAAGAAGAAGAAGATGAGGAAGAAGAATAAGAAGAAGAAAAAGAAGAATAAGAAGAAGAAGAAGAAAACGAAGAAGAAAAAAGAAGTTGAAAAAGAAGTATACGATGAAGAAGAAGAAGAGGAAGAAGAAGAATAAGAATAAGAAGTAGTAGAAGAAGAGGGAAAAGAAGAAGAAGGAGAAGTAGAATAAGAAGATGATGAAGAAGAAGAAGAAGAAGAATAAAAAGAAGAAAAGGAAGATATGGAAAAAGAAGAAGAAAAAGAAGAGGAAGAAAATGAAGAAGATGGAGGAGAAGATGAAGGAGAGAAAGAAGAAGAAAAAGAAGAAGAAGATGAAGAAGAAGAAGTAGAAGAAGGCGAAGAAGTAGAAGACAAAGAAGAAGAAGATGAAGAAGAAGAAGAAGAAAAACAAGATGATTAAAAAGAAGAAGAAAAAGAAGAAGAAGAAGAAGAAAACAAACAACAACAAGAAGAAGAAGGCAAAGAAGAAGAAGAAGAAGAAGAAGAAGAAGAAGAAGAAGAAGCAGAGGAAGAAGAAAAAAACAACAACAAAAACAGTAAAATGAAGAAGAAGAAGTTGAAAAAGAAGAAGAAGAAGAAGAAGAATTAGAAGAAGAAGAAGAAGAAGAAGATGAAGAACAACAGCAACAACAAAAAGGCGAAGAAGAAGAAGAAGAAGAAGAAGAAGAAGAAGAAGAGGTAGAACCAAAAGAAGGAGAAGAAGAAGAAGAACAATAAAATGAAAAATAATAAGAAGAAGGAATAGATGAAGGAGAAGAAGAAGAAGAAAAAGAAGAAGCAAAAGAAGTAGAAGAACAAGAAGAAGAGGATGAAGAAGATGAAGAAGAAGAAGAAGAAGAGGAAGAAGACCAAGAAAAAGAAGAAGAAGAAGAAGAAAAAGATGATGAAGAAGAAGGCGATGAAGAAGAGAAAGTAGAAGAAGAAGAAGAATAAGATGAAGTAGAATACGAAGAAGGAGAAGATGATGAAGAAGAAGTAGAAGGAGGAGGAGGAGAAGAAGAAGGAGAGGTAGAAGAAGAAGAAGAAGAAAAGAAGAAGTAAAAGAAGGGGAAAAAGAGGAAGAAGTACAAGAATAAAAAGATGAAGAAAAAGAGGAGGAAGAAGAAGAAGAAGAATATGAAGAATAAGAAGAAGAATAAGAAGATAAAAAAGAAGAAGTAGATGAAGAAGATGTAGTTGTAGAAGTAGAAGAAGAAGAGTAACAAGAAGAAAAACAAGAAGAAGAAGAAGAAGAAGAAGAAAAACAAGAAGAAGAAGAGGAAGAAGAAGAAGAAGAGAAAGAACTCAAAGAAGAAGAAGAAGAAGAAGAAGAATAATAAAACGAAGAAGAAGAAGATGAAGTTGAAGATGAAGAAGACTAAGAATAGGAAGAAGAAGAAGAAGAAGAAGAAGAAGAAGGAGAAGAAGTAGAAGAAGAAGAAGAAGAAGAAGAAGATGATGATCACAAAGTAGAAAATGAAGAACAAGAAAAAGAAGAAGAAGAAGAAGAAGAAGTACAAGAAGAAGAAGAAGAAGAAGAAGAAGAAGGAGAAGAAGAAGAAGAAGAAGAAGAAGAAACTAAAAAAAAGAAGAAGATAAAGAAGAAGTAGAAGAAGGCAAAAAAGAAAAATAAGAACAAGAAGAAGAAAAAGAAGTAGAAGAAGAAGAAGAAGAAGAATAAGAATAAAATGTTGAAGAAGAAGAAGAAGATGATGAAGACAAAGAAGAAGAAGAAGATGAAAAAGAAGAAAAAGAAGAAAAAGAGAGAAGAAGAAGAAGAAGAAGAAGATGATGATGATGAAGAAGAAGAAGAATCATTAGAAGAAGTAGATGAAGAGGAAGAAGAAGAAGAAGAATGAGAAGGAGAAAAGAACAACAACAACAAGAAAAAGAAGAAGATGAAGAAAAAGAAGAAAAAGAGAAAGAAGAAGAAGAAGATGAAGAAGAAGAAGAAGATGAAGAAGAAGATGAAGGAGACAAGATGAAGAAGAAGAAGAAGAAGAAGACAAAGAAGAAGAAGAAGAAGAAGAAGAGGGAGATGAAGAAGAAGAAGAAGAAGAAGAAGACACATAAGAAGAAGATCAAGAACAAGAAGAAGAAGAACACAAAGTTGATGATGAAGAAATGGAAGACGATGAAGAAGAAGAAGCAGAAGAAGAACGAGAAGACAAAGAAGAAGAAGATGATGGAAAGGAAGATGAATAAGAAGAATAAGAAGAAGTTTAAGAAGAGGAAGAGGAGAAGAAGAATACAAAGAAGAAGAAGATGAAGAAGAAGAAGAAGAAGAAGAAGACAAAGAAGAAGAAGACGAAGAAGAAAAAGAAGAGGAAGAAGAAGTAGAAGAAGAAGAAGGAGAAAAAGAACAAGAAGAAGATAAAGAAGAAGAGGAAGAAGAAAAAGAAGAAGACGATGAAAAAGAAGAAATATAAGATGAAGAAAAAGAAGAAGATGATGAAGAAGAAGGAGAAGACAAAGGAGAAGAAGGAGAAGAAGAAGGAGAACAAGAAGTTGAAGAAGAAGAAGAAAAAGTAGAAGAAAGAGACAAAGGACATGGAGGAACAGGAGGAGGAGGAGGAGAAGAACAAGACGAAGAAGAAGAGGAAGAAGAAGATGAAGAAGATGAGGTGGAAGAATAAAAAGAAGAAGATAAAGAATAAAAAGAAGAAGATAAAGAAGAAAAATTAGAATAATATCAATATGGAGAAGAAGTAGAAGGCAAAGAAGAAGAACAAGAAGGCAAAGAATTAGAAGAAAATGAAGAAGAAGATGAAGAAGAAGAAGAAGAAGAAGAAGAAGAAAAATTAAAAGAAGTTGAAGAAGAAGAAGTAGAAGTAGAAGAAGAAGAAGAAGAAGAAGAAGATGATGATGAGAAGAAGAAGAAGAAGAAGAAAAGGAAGAAATGGAAGTAGAAGAGAAAGAAGAAGAAGAAGAAGAAGAAAAAGAAGAAGAAGAAGAAGAAGAAGAAGTAGAAGAAGAAGAAGAACAAGGCAAAGAAGAAGAAGAAGAAGATGATGATGAAGACAAAGAAGAAAAATAAGTGGAAGAAGAATAGGAAGATGAAGAAGAAGAAGAAGGAGAAGAAGAAGAACAAGAAGATGAAGAAGTAGAAGAAGAAGAAGAAGAAGAAGAAGACAAAAAAGAAGAAGAAGAAGAAGAAGAAGAAGATAAGCAAGAAAAGAAGAATAAGAAGTGGAAGAACTTAAAGAAGCAGAAGAACTTGAAGAAGTAGAACATGAGGAAGAAGAAGAAGAAGAAGAAGAAGAAGAAGAAGAAGTAGAAGAGGAACAAGAAGAAGAAGAAGTATAAGAAGAAGAAGTTGAATTAGAAGCAGAATAAGAAGAAGAAGAATAATAATACGAAGGAGAAGAATTAGAAGAAGAAGTAGTAAAATAAGAGTAAGGAAATGAAGATGAATAAAAAGAAGAAGATGATGAAAAAGAACAAGACGAACCAAAAGAAGAAGAAGAAGAAGAGGATGAAGAAGAAAGAGATTTAGAAGAAGCGAAGTTGTAGTAGTTGTAGTAGAAGAAGAAGAAGAAGACAACGAAGAAAACGAAGAAGAAGAAGAAGAAAAAGTAAAAGAAGAAGAAGAAGAAGAAAAAAGAGAAGAAAAATAAGAAGAATAAGGAGAAGAAGAATAAGAAAAAGGAGAAGACAAAAATGAAGAAGAAGAAGAAGAAGGAGAAGAAGAAGAAGAAGAAGAAGAAGAAGAAGAAGAAAAGGAAGAAGAATAACAGGAAGAAGACAACGAAGAAGTAGGAGAAGAAGAAGAAGAAGAAGAAGCACAAGAAGAAGAAGAATAAGAATAAAAAGATGGCAAAGAAGAAGAGGAAGTAGAAGAATAAAAAAAGAAGAAGAAGAAGAATGAAAAGAAGAAGAAGAAGAAGATGAAGAAAACGAAGAAGAAGAAGCAGAAGAAGAAAAAGAAGTAGAAGAGGAAGAAGAAGGAATAGATGAAGAAGAAGGAATTAATGAAGAAGAAGAAAAAGAAGAAGAAGAAGAGGAAGAAGAAGAATAAGAGGAAGAAGAACAAGTAGAAGAAGAAGAAGATGATGATGATGATGAAAAAGAAGAATAATAGAATAAAAAGAAGATAGATGAAAAAGAAGAAGAAGAAGAAGAAGAAGAAGAAAAATAACAAGAAGAGAAAGAAGAAGAAGAAGAAGAAGAAGAAGAAAATGAAGAAGAAGAAGGCAAAGAAGAAGAAGAAGAAGAAGATGAAGATAAAGATGTTGAAGAAGTGGAAGAAAAAGAAAATGAAGAAGAAGAAGAAGATGATGACGATGAAGAAGAAGAAGAAGATAAAGAAGAAGAAGAAGAAGAAGAAAAAGAAGAAGAAGAAGAAAAAAAGAGGAAGACAATGAAGAAAAAGTAGAAGAAGAAGTACAAGAAGAAGAAGAAGAAGAAGAAAAATAAGAAGAAAAAGAAGAAGAAGAAGAAGTAGAAGAAGAAGATGAAAAAGAAGTAGATGAAGAATAAGAAGTTGAAGAAGAAGAAGTAGAAGATGAAAAAGAAGTGGGAGAAGAGCAAAAGTAAAAAGAAGAAGAAGAAGAAGCAGATAAAGAACTCCACAAAGAAGAAGAAGAAGAAGATAAGCAAGAAAAGAAGAATAAGAAGTAGAAAAATTTGAAGAAGCAGGAGAACTTGAAGAAGTAGAAAATGAGGAAGAAGAAGAAGAAGAAGAAGAAGAAGAAGAGGAAGAGGAACAAGAAGAAGAAGTACAAGAAGAAGAAGATGAATTAGAAGAAGAAGAAGAATACGAAGGAGGAGAACAAGAAGAAGAAGCAGTAGAACAAGAGTAAGAAAATGAAGATGAATAAAAAGAAGAAGTCGAAGAAGAATAAGAAGAAGAAGAAGAAGATGAAGAAGAACATGAAGAAGAAGGAGATTTAGAAGAAGACAAAGTTGTAGTGGTTGTAGAACAAGAAGAAGAAGACAATGAAGAAAACAAAGAAGAAGAAGAAGAAGAAGAAGAAGAAGAAGTAAAAGAAGAAGAAGAAGAAAAAAGAGTCGAAAAATAAGAAGATTAAGGAGAAGAAGAATAAGAAAAAGGAGAAGAAGAAAATGAAGAAGAAGAAGAAGAAGGAGAAGAAGAAGAAGAAGAAGAAGAAGAAGAAGAAGAGGAAGAAGAAGAAGAGGAAGAAGAAGACTAAGAAGAAGAAGAAGACAAAGAAGGAAAAGAAGAAGAAGAAGAAGAAGAAGAAGAAGATGGAGAATAAGAAGAAGAAGAAGAAAATGAAGAAGAAGAAGAAGAAGAAGACGAAGAAGAAGAAGATTAAGAAATGGTAAAGGAAGAAGACAAAGAAGAAGCAGAATAAGAAGAAAAACAAGTTGATGAAGAAGAAGACGATGAAGAAGAAAAAGAAGAAGAAGAATAGATACAAGAAGAAGAAGAACAAGAACAAGAAGAAGAAGTTGGAGAAGAAGAAGAAGGTGAAGAAGAAGAAGAAGAAGAAGACGAAGAAGAATAATAAGAATAAGAAGAAGTTCATGAAGAAAAAGAAGAAGATGGATACAGAGAAGAAGAGGAAGAAGAAGAACAAGAAGAAGGAGAAGAAGAAGACAAAGGAGAAGAAGAAAACGAAGAAGAAGAAGAAGATAGAGAAGAGGAAGAAGAAGAAGAAGAAGTTGAAGAAGAATAAGAAGAAGACGAAGAATATTTAGTAGTACAAGTAGAAGAAGAAGAAGAAGAAGAAGAAGAATACGAGGAAAAACAAGAAGAAATTGAAAAAGATGTGTTAGACGAATAAGAAGAAGTAGAATAAGAAGAGGAAGAAGTGGAAGAAGAAGAAAAAAAAAGGTGAAGAAGAATAAGAAGAAGAAGAAGAAGAAGAAGAAAAAGAAGAAGAAGAAGTAGATGAAGATAAAGAAGAAGAAGAAGATGATCAAGAAGAAGTAGTAGACGAAAATGAAGAAGACGAAGAAGAGGTAGATGCTAAAGATGAAGAAAAAGAAGTAGAAGAAAACGAACAAGAACAAGAAAATGAACAAGAAGAAGAAAAAGTAGAAGAAGAAGAAGAAGGAAAACAAGAAGAAGAAGAAAAAGAAGAAGAAGAAGTGGAAGAATAAGAAGAAGAGGAAGAAAAACTACAACAATAAAAAGTTGAAGAAGAACAAGAAGAAGAAGAAGAAGAAGAAGTTGAAGAAGAAGAAGACCAAGAAGAAGAAGAAGAGGAAGAAGAAGAAGAAGAAGAGTTAGAAGAAGAAGAAGAAGAAGAAGAAGAAGTAGAAGAAATGGAAGAAGAAGAAGAAGAAGAAGAAGTAGAAGAAGCAGGAGAAGAAGAAGAAGAAGAAATAAAAGAAGAAGAAGAAGAAGAAGGAGAAGAAGAGGAAGAAGAAGAAGAAGATTGAGAAGATGAAGAATAAACAGAAGAAGAAGAAGAAGAAGAAGAAGAAGATGAAAATGATGAAGAAGAATAAGAAGATAGAAGAAGAAGAAGAAGAAGAAGGAGAAGTAGAAGAAGAAGATGAAAAAGAAGAAGAAGAAGAAGAAGAAGAAGATGAAGAAGAACACCAAGAGGATTAAGAAGAAGAAGAAGAAAAGAAGAAGAAGAAGAAGAAGAAAAAGAAGAACAAAACGATGAAGGAGTAGACGAAAAAGAAGAAGAAGAAGATCATGAAGAAGGAGGAGGAGGAGATGAAGAAGGAAAGGAAGAAGAAGAAGAAGAAGAAGAAGAAAAAGAGGAAGAACTCGAAGAAGACGAAGAAGAAGAAGATGAAGAAGAAGAAGACGAAGAAGAAGTATAAGAATAAGACAAAGATTTAGAGAAGAAGAAGAACAACAACAATAACAACAACAACAAGAAGTTTAAGAAGAAGAAGAAGACGAAGAAGAAGGCGATGAGAAGAAGAAGACAAAGAAGAAGAAGAAGAAGAAGAAGAAGAAGGAGAAGAGGAAGAATATGAAGAAGAAAAAGAAGAAGAAGAAGAAAAAGAAGACAAAGAAGAAGAAGATGAAGAAGTGGAAGTGAAAGAAGACAAAGAAGAAGAAGATGAGGAAGAAGAAGAAAAAGAAAAAGAAGATGAAGAAGAAGAAGAAGAAAAGGAAGAGGAAGAAGAACAAGAAGAACAAGAAAAAGAAGAAAAAAAATAAGAAGAAAAAGAACACAAAAAAGAAGAAGAAAAGAGGAGGAAGAAGAAGAAGAAGATGAAGAAGTAGTAGTATAAGATGTAGAAGAAGAGGAAGAACAATAACAACAACAACAAAATGAAGAAGTAGAAGATGAACAAGAAGAAGAAGAAGAAAAAGAAAAAGTGGAAGAAGGAGAAGAAGAAAACAATGAAGAACAAAGAAGTTGAAAAAGAAGTATTAGTAGAAGAAGAAGAAGAGGAGGAGGAGGAGGAAGAAGAAGAAGAAGAAGAAGAGGAAGAAGTAGCAAAAGAAGAAGAAAAAGAAGAAGTAGAAGAAGAATAAGAAGAAGTAGTAGAAGAAGAAGAATAAAAAAGTAAGAAAAAGAAGTGGAAAAAGAAGAAGAAAAAGAAGGGGATTAAAATGAAGAAGATGGAAGAGAGGAAGAAGAAGAAGGAGAAGAAGGCAAAGAAGAAGAAGAAGAAGACGAAGAAGGAGAAGAGGAAGATGAAAAAGTAGAAGAAGAAGATGATCATGAAGAAAAAGAAGTAGAAAAAAAGAAGAAGAACAAAATGAACAAGAAGAAGAAGAAGAAGAAGGAAAAGAAGAAGAAGAAAAATAAGAAGAAGAAGTAGAATAAGAAAAAAAACAACAACATCAAAAACAACAACATGGCGATGAAGAAGCAGAAGAAGAAGAAGAATTAGAAGAAGAAGAAGAAGAAGAAGAGCAACAACAACAACAACAAGAAGGTGAAGATGATGAAGAAGAAGAAGAAGAAGAAGAAGAAGTTGAAGGAGAAGAAGAAGAAGAACAACAACAACAACAACAAGAATTTGAAAAAATAATAAGTTGAAGAAGAAATAGATGAAGGAGAAGAAGGAGAGGAAGAAGAAGAAGAAGAAGAAGCAATAGAAACATAAGAAGAAGAAGAAGATGATGAAGAAAAAGAAGAAGAAGAGGAAGAAGACAAAAAAGAAGAAGAAAAAGAACAAGAAGAAGATGATGACGATGAAGAAGAAGACAATCAAGAAGACAAAGAAGAAGATGAAGAAGAATAGGAAGAAGGAGAAGAATAAGAATAAGAAAAAGAAGAAGGAGAAAAAGAAGAAGAAGAAGAAGGAGGAGGAGAAGATGGAAGAAGAAGAAGAAGAAGAAGAACAAAAGAAGAGGAAGAAGAAGGAGAAGAAGGGGAAGAAGAGGAAGAGGAAGAAGAAGAAGAAGAAGTGGAAGAAGAAGAAAAAGATGAAGAAGAGGAGGTAGAAGAAAAAGTTGGAGAAGAAGAAGAAGAAGACGAAGACGAAGAAGATGATGAAGAAGGAGAATATGAAGAATAAGAAGAAGAATTAGAAGATGATAAAGAAGAAATGTATGAAAAAGAATAAGAAGTGGAAGAAATAGTTGAAGAAGAAGAAAAAGAGGAAGAAGAAGAAGAAGAGAAAGAACTAGAAAAAGAAGAAGAAGAAGAAGAAGAAGAAGAAGAAATCAAAGAAGAAGAAGATGAAGTTGAAGATCAAGAAGACAAAGAATAGGAAGAAAAAGGAGACAAAGAAGAGGAAGAAGAAGAAGAAGAAGAAGAAGCAAAAGAAAAAAAAGAAGAAGAAGAATAAGACGAAGAACAAGGTGAAGAAGAAGAAGAAGAAGAAGAAGAAGAAGAAGTACAAGAAGAAGAAGAAGAGGTAGAAGAAGAAGAAGATGATGATGATGATGATGATGATGATGAAGATGATAATGAAGAAGTAAATGATTGCCAAAACGAAATATAAGGAGAAGAAGAAGAAGAAGAAGGAGAAAAACAACAAGAAGAAGAAGAACAAGAAGAAAAAGTAGAAATAGAAGAAGAAGAAGAAGAAGAAGAAGAAGAGGAAGAAGCAGAAGAAAAGATGAAGAAGAAGCCTAAGAAGAAGAAGAAAAAGAAGAAGAAGAAGAAGAAGATGATGATGAATAAGATGAAGAAGAAGACGAAGAAGAAGAAGAATAAGAAGATGAAGAAGAAGAAGCAGAAGAAGAAGTAGACGAAGTGGAAGAAGAAGAAGAATAATAAGAAGGAGAAGAAGTATAAGTAGAAGAAATAGAAAAATAATGAACAGAAGAAGAAGAAGAAGAAGAAGAAGAAAAAAAGGAAGAAGGAGAAGAAGATGAAGAAGAAGAAGATAAAGAAGACGACATAGGGACAGGATGAAGAAGAAGAAGAAGAAGAAAAGGACAGAGAAGAAGAAGAAGAACACAAAGAAGTAGAAGATGAACAAATGGAAGATGAAAAAGAAGAAATTGAAGATAAGATGCAGAAGAAGAAAAAGATGTACTAAAAGAAGGAGAAGACCGAGAAGAAGTAAATGAAGATAATGTAGAAGAAGAAGAGGAAAAAGAGGAAGACAATGAAGAAGAAGAAGATGAAGAAGAAGAAACAGAAGAAAAAGAAGAAGAAGAAGAAGAAGATGATGACGATGAAGTTGATGATGAACAAGAAGAAGTTGAAGAAAAAGACAAAGGAGGAAGAGGAGCAGGAGTAGGAGGAGAGGAAGAAGATCAAGAAGAAGAAGAAGATGAAGAAGAAGAAGAAGAAGAAGAAGATAAAGAATAATGATAATAATAATAATAATAATAATTGGAAAAAGCAGAAGACAAACAAGAAGAAGAAGAAGAAATAGAAGAAGAAGAGGAAGAAATAGAGGAAGAAGAAGAAGACGAAGAGGTAGAAGAAGAAGAAGAAGAAGAAGAAGAAGAAGAAGAGGAAGAAGAAGTAGTTGAAGAATAAGAAGAAGGAGAAGAAGAAGAAGAAGAAGAAGAACAAGAATAAGAAGAAGGAGAAGAAGAAGAAGAAGGAGAAGAAGAAGAAAACGAAGAAGAAGAAGAAAACGAAAAAGACAGAGAAGAAGAAGAAGACGAAAAATAAGATGAAGAAGTGGAAGTAGAAGAAGACATAGTAGATGAAGAAGAAGAAGAAGAAGATGATGATGATGATGAAGAAGTAGAAAAAGGAGAAAAAGTAGTAGAAGAGGAAGAAGAGAAAAACGAAGATGAACAATAAGATGAAGAAGAAGAAGAAATAGAACACAAAGAAGAAGTAGAGGAAAAAGAAGTAGTTGAAGGAGAAGAAGATGATGATGATGAAGAAGTAGTGGCACAAGATGTAGAAGAAGAAGAAGTAGAGGAAGAAGGACAACCAGAAGAGGAAGAAGAAGAAGAAGATGAGGAAGAAGAATAAGAAGAAGAAAAAGAAGAAGAAGAAGAAGAAGAAGAAAACAAAGAAGAAAAAAGAAGAAGTTGAAAAAGAAGTATACTTAGAAGAAGAAGAGGAAGAAGAAGAATAAGAATAAGTAGTAGAAGAAGAGAAGAAGAAGAAGAGGAAGAGGAAGAAGAAGAAGTCGAAGAAGAAGAAGAAGAAAAAGAAGAAGAAGGACAAGAAGTCAAAGAAGGTGAACAAGAGGTAGAAGAGGAAGAAGAAGAAGAAAAAAAAGTAAAAGACAAAAAAGATGAATAACAGGAAGAAGAAGATGAAGAAGATGAAGAGGAAGAAGAAGAAGAAGAAGAAGAAGAAGAAGAAGATGAAGAAGAAGAAGAAGGTGAAGGAGAAGAAGAAGAAGAAGGTGAAGAAAAAGAAGATGAAGAAGAAGGAGAAGGAGAAGAAGAAAAAGTAGAAGGAGAAGAAGAAGATGTTGAAGAAGAAGAAGAAGAAGAACAAACGAGAAAAAGAATATGAAGAAGAAGAAGAAGAACACGAAGAAGAAAGAGAAGAAGAAGAAGATGATGATGATGAATAAGAAGAAGAAGAAGATGATGATGATGAAGAAGAAGACGAAGAAGAAGAAGAAGATGAAGAACCGAAATTTGAAGAAGAGGAAGACAAAGACGAGGAAGAAGAAGTAGATAAAGAAGAAGATGAAGAAGAAGAAGAAGAAGGAAAACAAGAAAAAGAAGAAGATGATGAAGAAGATGAAGAAGAAGATGAAGAAGAAGAAGAAGAAGAAGAAGAAGAAGAAGAAGAAAGAGAAGAAAGGAGAAGATGAAGGAGAAGAAGAAGATAAAGGAGAAGAAGAATATGAAGAAGAAGAAGATGACAGAGGAGAAAGACAACAAGAAGAAGAACGAGAAGGAGAAGAAGGAGAAGAAGAAGAAGAAGATGATGATAATTATGATGATGAAGAAGAAGACCAAGAAGAAGAAGTTAAAAAACAGAAAGACGAAAAAGAGGTAGGCAAAGAAGTGGAAGAAGAAGAAAGGGAAGAAGAAGAAGTGGATAAGAAAGATCAAGGAGAAGAAGAAGAAGAAGAAGTGAAGAGGATGAAGAAGAAGACAAAGAAGAAGAAGAAGAAGAAGAAGAAGAAGAAGAGGAAGATGAAGAAGCAGGAGAAGAAGACGAAGAAAAAAAAGAAGAAGAAGAAGGAAGAAGAAGAAGATGATGATGATGATAATAATGATGATGATGAAGAAGAAGAAGATGATGATGATGAAGAAGTAGAAGAGGATGTTTAAGAAGAAGATGAAGAAGACAAAGAAGATGACAAAGAAAAGGAAAATGGAGAAGTTGAACATAAAGATGGGGTAGAAGAAGAAGAGGGAGAAGAAGAAGAAGAAAAAGTCGAAAAAAAGATGAAGAAGATGAAGAAGAGCAAGAAGAAGAAGAGGAGAAAGAAGTAGGTAAAAAAGGAGAAGGAGAAGAAAAAGAAGAAGATGAAGAAGAAGAAGAAGATGATTAAGAAGATGAAGTAGAAGATGAAGAGGAAAAAAAGAAGAAGAAGAGGAAGAGGAGGAAGAAGAAGAAGACGAAAAGAATGTAGTAGAAGAGGAAGAAGAAGAAGAAAAAGAAGAAGAAGAAAATGAAGAAGAAGAAGAAGAAGAAGAAGATGAAGAGGAAGAAGAGAAAGATGAAGTAGAAGAAGAGGGTGATGATTTTGATGAAGTGGAAGTGGGAGAAGAAGAAGACGAAGAAGATGAAGATGAAGGAGAAGAAGAAGAAGAAGAAGAAGAAGAAGAAAGAGATAAAGATGAAGAATAAGAAGAAGAAGAAGAAGTAAAACATGAAGAACAAGTAGAAGAAGAAGAAGAAAATGATGAAGAAAGCAAAGAAGGGGAAGAAGAAGAAGAAGAAGAAGAAGATGAAGAAAAAGAAGAAGAGGAGGAGGATGAAGAAGAAGAAGAAGAAGAAGATGATGATGATGATGATGAAAAAATCAAAAAATGAAAAGACGAAGAGGAAGAAAAAAAAGAAAAAGAAGAAGAAGCAAAAGAAGAAGAGGAAGAAAACAATGAAGAAGAAGACAAAAAAGAAGATGAAGGTCGAGAAGAAGAAGAAGAAGTAGAAGTAGAAGAAGAAGAAAAAGAAGATGAAGATGACAAAGAGGATGACGATGAAAAGAAAATTGAGGAAATGGAACACGAAGAAGGGGTAGAAGAAGAAGTAGAAGAAGAAGAAGGAGGAGGAGAAGAAGAAAAAGTAGAAAAAAGACAAAAGCGGAAGAAGAAGAAGAAGAAGAAGAAGAAGAAGAAGATGGTCAAGAAGAAGAAGAGGAAGAAGAAGAAGAAGAAGAAGAAGAAAAGAAGAGGAAGTCGTAGAAGGCGAACAAGAGGAAGAAGTGAAATAAGAAGAAGAAGATGATGATGAGCAACAGGAAGAAGAAGAAGAAGAAGAAGATGTTGATGATGATGATGAAGGAGAAGAACCAGACGGAGAAGAAGAAGAATTTGAAGAAGACGAAGAAGAAGAAGAAGAAGAAGAAGAAGATGATGATGATGATGATGACGATGATGGAGAAAGAAGAAGAAGAAGAAAAAGATGAAGAAGAAGAAAAAGATTATGAAGAAAAAGAAGATGAAGAAGAAGAAGAAGATGATGATGATGAAAATGATGATGATGATGAAGAACAACGAGAAGAAGAAGAATATAAGAAGAAGAAGAACATGAAGGAGAAGAAGAATAAGAACAAGAACAAGAACAAGAATAAGAACAAGAGGATAAAGAGGAGGAAGAAGAAGACAAAGAAGAGGACGAATAATAAGAAGAAGTAGTGGAAGTAGAAGAAGAGGACAAAGTAGAAAAAGAAGAAGAAGAAGAAGCAGAATAAGTCAAAGAAAAAGTTGAAGTTAAAGAAGAAGAGGAAGAAGAAGAGGAAGAAGAAGATGAAGAAGATGATGATAAAGTAGAAGAAGAAGAAGCAGAAGAAGAAGTCGAAAATGTTGAAGAAGTTGAAGAAGAAGAAGAAGAAGAAGAAGAAGAAGAAGAAGAAGAACAAGAAGAAGAAGAAGAAGTCAAACAAGAAGAAGAAGAATGAGAAGAAGAAGAAGAAGAAGAAGAAGAAGAAGACGAAGAAGAAGTCAAAGAAGAAGAGAAGATGATAAGAAGAAGACAAAGAAGAAGAAGAAGAAGATGATGAAGAAGAATCAGATAAAAAAGAAAAAGACGAAGAAGAAGAGGAAGAAGAAGAAGAAGATGATGATGTAAAAGAAGAAGTAGAAGAAGAAGAAGAAGAAGAAGAAGATGAAGAAGATGAAGAAGAAAAAGAAGAAGAAGTTGAAGAAGAAAAAGAAGAAGTAGGAGAAGAAGGAGAAAAAGAAGAAAATGAAGAAGAAGAAGAAGAAGAAAAAGATGCAGAAAAGGAAGAAGACTTTGTAAAAGAAGGCGAAGAAGTAGAAGAAGAGGAAGAAGAAGGAGAAGGAGAAGAAGAAGAAGAAGAAGAAGAAGAAGAAGAAGAAGATGATGATGAAGAACGAGGAGGAGGAGGAGGAGAAGAAGAAGAAGAAGAAGAAGAAGAAGAGGAAGAAGAAGAAGACGAAGAAGATGAAGAAGAGACAAGGATGAAGATGAAGAAGAAGAAGAAGAAGTAGATCAAAAAGGAGAAGAAGTAGATCAAGAAGACGAAGAAATAGAAGGGGAAGGAGAATAAGAAGAAGAAGAAGGAGAAGAAGAAGAAGTAGTAGTAGTAGAAGAAGAAGATGACGATGATGATGATGATGATGATGTAGAAGAAGAAGATGATGATGATGATGATGATTATGACGATGTAGAAGAAGAAGAAGAACAGAAAGAAGAAGAAGAAGAGACAAACAAGAAGAGAAAGAAGAAGAAATAGAAGAAGAAGAAATAGAAGAAGACGACTAAGAAGAACAAGACGAAGATGGTGAAGACGAGGGTAGAAGAAGAAGAAGATGAAGAACAAGAACAAGAACTGGAAAAAGAAGAAGAAGTAGAAGAAGAAGAAGAAGAAGAAGAAGAAAAAGATGATGAAATAGACGAAGAAGAAGAACAAGATGAAGAAGAAGAAGAAGAAGAACTAAAAGAAGATTAAAAAGAAGAAGCTGAAGAAGTGGAAAAAATAGAAGAAGACGAAGAAGAAGTAGAAATTGAAGGAGAAGAAGATGAAGAAGTAGTAGAAGAAGAAGAAGAAGAAGAAAAAGAAGAAGAAGATTAAGAAGATGAAGGACAAGAAGAATAAGAATAGTAAGAAGAAGAAAAACGAGAAGAAGAAGAAAAAGGAGAAGAAGAAGAAGAAGAAGAAGAAGAAGAAGGAGAAGAAGAAGAAGAAGAAGAAGAAGAAGGAGAAGAAGAAGAAGAAGAAGAAGAAGAAGGAGAAGAAGAAGAAGAAGAAGGAGAAGAAGAAGAAGAAGAAGAAGAAGAAGGAGAAGAAGATGATGAAGAAGAAGAAGACAAAGAAGGAGAAGAAGAACATTAAGGAGAAGGTGGGGAAGAAGAAGAAGAAGAAGAAGAAGAACTCGAAAAAGATGACAAAGAAGACAAAGAAGAAGAAGAAGAAGAAGAAGAAGAAGAAAAAAAAGGAGAAGAAGAAAGAGAAGATGAAGAAGGAGAGGAAGAAAAGAAGAAGAAGAAGAAGAAGAAGAAGTGAGAGAAGAACAAGAAGGAGAAGAAGAAGAAGAAGAAGAAGAAGAAGAAGAAGAAGTAGTGGTTGAAGGCAGAGAAGAATACGACTATGAGGAAGAAGAAAAAGAAGTAGAAAAAGAAGAAGAGGAAGAAGAAGAAGAAAAAGAAGAATAAGAATAAGAAGAGAGGATGAAGAAGAAGAGGAAGAAGCGGAAGAAGAGGAAGAGGACGAAGAAGAAGAAGAAGAAGAAGAACAAGAAAAAGAAGAAGGAGAAGAAGAAGTTTATGATGATGAAGATTTGGAAGAAGAAGAAAAACAAAGAGAAGAAGAAGAAGAAGCGGAAAAAGAAGAAGAGGAAGAAAAAGAATGCCAAGAAGAAAAGAAGAAGAAGAAGAAGAAGAGGAAGAGGAAGAAATCGAAGATGAAAAACATGAAAAAGAAGAAGAAGGCGAAGAAGAAGAAGAAGAAGAATCTGGAGAAGAAGAAGGAGAAGACAACGAAGAAGAAGAAGATGAAAAACAAGAGAAGAAGAAGAACAAGAAGAAGAAGAAGAAAAAGAGGATGAAGAAGTAGTAGCAGAAGTAGTAGAAGAGGAAGAAGAAGAAGAAGAAGAAGAAGAGGGAGAAAAGGATAAGTAGACAAAGAAGAAGAGGATGAAGTATAAGAGCAAGAAGAAGAAGAAGAAGAAGAAGGAGAAGGAGAAGAAGAAGAAGAAGAAGAAGAAGAAGAAGAAGAAGAAGAAGAAAAAGAAGAAGAAGAAGAAGAAGAAGAAGGAGGAGAAGAAGATAAAGGAGGAGAAGGATATTAAGAAGATGAAGGAGAACAAGAAGAAAAAGAAGAAGACAAAGAGGAAGAAGAAAATGTGGAGCATAAAGATGAAGAAGAGGAAGACGAAGAAGTGTAAGAAAAAGAAGAGGAAGAAGAAGAAAAAGAAGAAGAAGAAGAATAAGAAGATGAAGAAGTAGAAGAAGAACAAGAAGAAGGAAAGGATGATGAAGAAGAAAAAGAACAAAAAGTAGTAGAAGTAGAAGAAAAAGAAGAAAAAGAAGAATTCAAAGAAGAAGAAAAAGAAGAAGAAGAAGAGGAGGAACAAGACACAGATGTAGAAGAAGAAGACGAAGAAGATGAATACGTGGAAGAAGAAGATGAAGAAGAAGAAGAAGAAGATGAAGAAGAAAATGAAGTAGATGAAGAAGAAGAATATGAAGAAGAAGAAGGAGAAGAAGAAGACGAGAAAGAAAATGAAGAAGAGTAAGTCAAAAATGAAGAAGAAGAACAGGAAGGAGATGAAGACAACGGAGAAGTAGAAGAAGATGACGAAGAAGAAGAAGAAGAAGAAAAAGAAGAAGTAAATGAAGAAGAAGAAGAAGATAAAGAAGAAGAGGAAGAAGAAGGCGAAGAAGACGACGAAGAATCGAAAAATTGAAAAAGATGACCACGAAGATTGGGAAGAAGAAGAAGTGGAAGAAGAAGAAGAAGAAGAAGAAGAACAAGAAGAAGAAGAAGAAGATAAAAAGTCGAATATATAGAAGAAGAAGAAGAAGAAGAAGAAGAAGAAGAAGAAGAAAAGAAGAAGAAGAAGAAGAACAAGAAGAACAAGATGACAAAGATGAAGTGGAAGAAAACAAAGAAGTAAAACAAGAAGAAGAAGAAGTAGAAGATAAAGGAGATGAAGAAGATGAAGTAGTAGAAGAAGAAGAAGAAGAAGAAGAAGATGAAGAAGATGAAGAAGATGAAGAAGAAGAAGAAGAAGTGGAAGAAGAGGAAGGAGAAGGAGAAGAAGAGGAAGAAGATGAAAAGAAGAGGAGGAAGAAGAGGATGAAGATGAAGTAGAAGAAGAACAAGAAGAAGAACAAGTAAAAGAAGAAGAACAAGAAGACAAAGAAGAAGAAGAAGAAGACGAAGGAGAAGAAGAAGAAGAAGAAGAATTAGAAGAAGAAGAAAAAAAAAGAACAAGAACAAGAAGAAGAAGAAGAAGTCAAAACAGGAGAAGAAGTAGAAG
>JAIUJO010001590.1:82500-87500 GCA_023846275.1 Vanilla planifolia
AAGGGTAGAAGACGAAGAGGAAGAAGAAGAATAATAAGAAGAAGAAGAAGAAGGAGAAAAAAGATGAAGAAGTAGAAGAAGAAGAGGAAGAAGAAGAAGAAGAAGAAAAAAGTGAAGAAGAAGAAGAAGAAGGAGACGAAGAAGAAGAAGAAGGAGAAGATGAAGAAGTAGAAGAAGAAGAAGAAGAAGATGAAGAAGTACAAGAAGAAAGAAGAAGAAGAAGGAGAAGAAGAAGAAGAAGAAGGCAATGAAGAAGAAGAAGAAGAAGAAGTAGAAGTAGTAGTAGAAGAAGAAGAAGAAGAAGAAGAAGAAGTCAAAGAAGATGAAGAAGAAGTCAAAGAAGATGAAGAAGAAGAAGGAGGAGATAAAGTTAATGAAGAAGAAGTTGAAGAAAACAAACAAGAGGAAATAGAAGAAGAAGAAGAAAACAAGAAGAAGAAGACGAAGAAAATGAACAAGAGGATAAAGGAGAAGAAGAGGAAGAAGAAGAAGAAGAAGAAGAAGAAGATTAATTAGAAGAAGAAGAAGTGGAAGAAGAATAACATGAAAAAGAAGAAGAAGAACGAGAAGAAGAAGAAGAAGAAGAAGAAGGAGTAGAAGATTAAGAAGAATTAAAAGAAGTAGTAAAAGAAGAAGTAGATGAAGAAGAAAAAGAAGAAGGCAAAGAAGAAGAAAAAGAACTAGTAAAAGAAGAAGAAGTGAAGAAGAAGATCATGAAGAAGAAGTACAACAAGAAGAATAAGAAGAAGAAGAAGAAAATGAAGAAGAAAAGAAGCAGAAGAAGAAGAAGAAGAAGAAGGCGAAGATGAAGGAGGAGAAGAAGACGTTGAAGAAGTAGAAGTCGAAGAAGAAGAAGAAGAAGAAGTTGAAGAAGAAGAAGTTGAAGAAGATTAAGAAGAGAAGAAGAAGAAGGAGAAGAAGAAGAAGAAGAGAAGAAGAAGAAGAAGAAGAAGGAGAAGAAGACGAAGAAGAAGTTCAAGAAGAAGAAGAAGAAGAAGAAGAAGGAGGAGGAAGAGGAGGAGGAGGAGAAGAAGAAGAAGAAGAGGAAGAGGAAGAAGTAGAAAAAGAAGAAGAAGAGAAGTAGAAGTAGAAGAAGAAGAAGAAAAGGAAGACAAAGAAGAAGAAGTCGAAGAAGAAGAAGAAGAAGTAGAAGAAGCAGGGGATGAAGAACAAGAAGATGAAGAAGATGAAGAGGAAGATTAAGAAGACAAAAAAGAGGGATAGGTAGAAGGAGAAGAAGAAGTGGAAGAAGAAGAATAAGAAGAAGAATAAGAAGAAGAAGAAGAAGAAGAAGTAGAAGTAGAAGAGAAAGAGGTAGAAGAAGAAGAAGAAGAAGAAGAAGAAGAAGAAGAAGAAGAAGAAGAAGAGGAAGAAATAGAAGAAGAAGAAGAAGAAGAAAGAGAAGATGGAGAAGATGAACAAGAGGAGAACGAAGATGAGGAGGTGAAGTAGAAGAAATAGAGAGAAGAAGAAGAGGAAGAAGAAGAAGAGGAAGAAGAAGTATGAGAAGAAGAAGGACAATAAGGAGAAGAGGAGATAGAAGAAGAAGAACATGAGGAAGAAGAAAATGAAGCAGTAGAAGAAGAAGCAAAAGAAGAATAATGAAAAAAAGAGGACGAAGAACCAGAATAAGAATAAGAAGAAGAAGAAGAAAAAGAAGAAGAAGATGAAGGAGTAGAAGAAGAAGAATTATAAGGAGGAGAAGAAGAAGTAGAAGAAGAAGAAGAAGAAGACGAAGAAGAACAAGACGAAAAAGAAGAAGAAGAAGAAGAAAATGATGAAGGAGTAGAAGAAGAAGAAGAAGAAGAAGTTGTAGAAGAAGTTGAAGAAGGAGAAGAAGAAGAAGAAGAAGATGGAGAAGAAGAAGAAGAAGAGGAATAATCAGAAGACGAAGAAGAAGACGAAGTAGAAGAAGGTGAAGAAGAAGAAGAAGAAAATTAAGAAAGAAGAAGAAGAAAAAGGAGAAGCAAAAGATGAAGAGAAATAAGAGGAAGAAGAAGAAAAAGAAGAATTAGAAGCAGAAGGGATAGTAGAAGAAGAAGAAGAAGAAGAAGAAGAAGAAGATGAAGAAGACAAAGTAGATGAAGACAAAAAAGAAGAAGAAGAAGATGAAAGAAGAAGAAGAAGAAGAAGAAAATAGAGAAGAAGAAGAAGATGAATAATAATAAGGAAAAGAAGAAGAAGTGAAAGAATTAGAATTAAAAGAAGAAGAAGAAGAAGAGGCTGAACAAAAAGAAGAAGAAGAAGAAGAGAAGAAGAAGAAAGAGAAGAATAAGATAGAGAAGAAGAAGGACAAGTAGAAGTAGTAGAAGAAGAAGAAGATGATGATGATGATGAAGATGTAGAAGAAGAGGAGGTAGAAGAAGAAGAAAAAAAAGAAGAAGATGAAGAAGCAAAAGAAGAAGTCGAGGAAGATGAAGATGTAGAAGAAGAAGATGACGAAGAATAAGAAGAAGAGGAAAAAGAGGGTGAAGTAGAAGAAGAAAAAGAAGAAGAACAAGAAAAAAACCAAGAAGGAGAAGACGAATTAGAAGAATCTGAATAATAATAATAATAATATGAAGATGTTTTTTTAGAAGGCAAAGAAGAAGATGAAGTAGAGGAAGAAGAAGAAAAGAAAGCAGATGAAGTTAAAGAAGAAGAGATGACGAAGAAGAAGAGGAAGAAGAGAAAGAAGATTTAGTGGAAGAAGAAGAAGAAGAAGAAGAAGAAGAAGAAGAAAATGGAGAAGAAGAAGATAAAGAAGAAGAAGAAGAAGAAGAAGAAGAATAAGAAGAAGAAGAAGGAGAATACAAAGTACAATTAGAAGAAGAAGACGACGAAGAACAAGGAGATGAAGAAGAAGAAGAAGAAGATGAAGAAGTAAGAGTAGAAGAAGAATAAGGAGAAGAAGAAGAAAAGGAATGAGAAGAAAACCAAGAAGAAGAAGAAGGAGAAGAAGAAGGGAAAGAAGGAGAAGAAGAGGAAGAAGAAGAATAAGAGAAAGAAGAAGAAGAAGAAGAAGAAGAAGATGATTAAGAAGAAGATAATGAAGTAGAAGAAAAAGAAGAAGAAGAAGAAGAAGAAAAAGAAGAAGAAGAAGAAGACGTAGAAGAAGAAGAATAAAAAGAGAGGAAGAAGAAGAAGAAGAAGAAGAAGAAGATGAAGAAGAAGGCAAAGAAGAGGAAGAAGAAGAAGAAGAAGATGACAAAGTAGTAGAAGAAGAAGAAGAAGAATAGAAAGAAGAAGAATAATACAAAGAAGAATATGATGTTGAAAAAGAAGAAGTAGAAGAAGAAGAAGAAGACGAAGAAGTACAAGAAAAAGAAAAAGAGGAAGAAGAATTAGAAGAAGAAGGAGAAGAAGAAGACGAAAAATTATTAGAAGAATGAGAAGAAGAATATGAAGAAGAAGGAGAAGAAGAAGACGAAGAAGAAGAAGCAGAAGAAGAAGAAGAAGAAGAAGAAGAAGAAGACAAAGAAGAAGAAGAAGAAGAAGAAGAAGAAGAATAAGAAGAAGAGGAAGAAGAAGAGGAAGAAGAATAATAAGATGAAGAAAATGAAGATGAAGAAGATGATGATGAAGAGGAAGAAGAAGAAGAAGAAAAAGAAAGAAATAGAGGAAGAAGAAGATAAGTAGAAGAACAATGTGAAGAGAAAGAAGACTATGAAGAACAAAAAAGAAGGAAAAGAAAACAAAGAAGAAGAACTTGAAGAAGAAGAAGTGGAAGAAGAAGAAAAAAGTGAGGAAGGAGAAGATTAGGAAGAAGAAGGAAAAGAAAAAGAAGTAAAAGAAGAAGAAGAAGAAGAAGATGAAGAATAAGAAGAAGAACAAGAACAAGAACAAGAAGAAGAAGATGAAAAAAGATGACAAAGAAGAAGGGACAAAGAGGAAGAAGAAAATGAAGTAGAAGAAGAAGAAGAGGAAGAAGAAGAAGAAAATGAAGAAGAAGAAGAACAAGAGGAAGATAAAGAAGAAGAAGAAGAAGAAAAATAAGAAGAAGAAAACAAAGAAGATGATGAAGAAGAAGAAAAGATGATGAAGAGGAACAAGGAGTAAAAGAAGAAGAAGAAGAAGCAGAAGAAGTAGAAGAAGTTGTGGAAGAAGAAGAAAAAGAAGAAGAAGCAGAAGAGGAAGCAGAAGATAAAGAAGAAGAAAAAGAAGAAGAGGAGGAGGAGGTAGAAGAAGAAGAAGAAGAAGATGAAAAATTATAAAACCAAGAATAAGAAAAAAGAGGTGGAGGAGGAAAAGAAAAAGAGGAAGGAGGAGGAGGAGAAGGACGATGAGAAGAAGATGATGATGAAGAAGAAGAAGAAAAGAAAAGAAGAAGCATACGACAAAGAAGAAGAAGAAGAAGGAGACAAGGAAGAAGAAAAAGAAGAAGAAGAAGAAGAAGAAGAAGTCGAACAAAAAGAAGAAGAAGAAAAACAACAAGAATAAGAAGAAAAAGAAGATGACGAAGAAGAAGAAGATGATGAAGAAGAAGTAAACGAAGAAAAAGATGAAGAAGAATAAGAAGAGGTGGAAGAAGAAGAAGAGGAAGAAGAAGAAGATGAAGAAGAAGAAGAAAAAGAAGAAGAAGAAGAAGAAGAAGTGGATGAGACCAATAAGAAGAAGATGAAGAAGAGGATGAAGAAGAAAATTAAGATGGTGAAGAAGAAGAAGATGATGATGATGATGAAGAAGAGGAAAAAGAAGAACATGAAGAAGTAGAACATGGCAAAGAAGTAGTAGAAGAAGAAGAAGAAAAGAAGTTGAAGATGAAGAAGAAGAAGAAGAAGAAAAAGATGTTAAAGAAGAAGAAAATGACGAAAAAGATGAAGAAGAATAAGAAGAAGAAGAAGAAGAGGAGGAAGAAGTGGAAGAAGAAGAAGAAAAAAAAGAAGTAGAAGAAGAAGAAGAAAAAGTGGATGAGACCAATAAGAAGAAGATGAAGAAGAGGAAGAAGAAGAAAATTAAATTGGAGAAGAAGAAAAAGAAGATGATGATGATGAAGAAGAGGAAAAAGAAGAACATGAAGA
>JAIUJO010001590.1:97500-102500 GCA_023846275.1 Vanilla planifolia
AAGAAGAAGAAGATGAAGAAGAAGAAGAAGAAGAAGAAGAATGAGAAGCATAAGAAGAAGAAGAAGAATAAGAAGAAGGAGAAGATAAAGAAGAAGAAGAAGAAGCAAAAAAAGAAGAAAAACATGATGATCAGTAAGAAGAAGAAGAAATAAGCGAAGAAAAAGAAGAAGTAGAAGAAGGTAAAGAAGAAGAAGAAAAAGAAGAAGAAGATGAACAAGAAGAAGAAAAATAAGATGAAGAAGAAGAAGAAGAAGAAGAGGAAGAGGAAGAAGAAAACTAAGAATAAGAAGAGGGGGAAGAAGAAGAATTAGAGGAAGAAGAAGAAGAAGAAGAAGAAGAAGAAGAATGAGAAGGAGAAGAAGAAGAAGAGGAAGAAGAAGTAGAAGTGTAACAGTTAGAAGAAGAAGAGGATGATGATGTAGAAGAAGAAGAAGAAGAGTTGAAGAAGACAAGAACAAGAAGAAAAGAAGTAGTAGAAGAAGAAGTAGAAGACTAAGAAGATGAGACGAAGAAGAAGAAGACGAAGAAGAAGAAGAAGAAGAAGAAGAAGACGAGGAAGAAGAAGAAGAAGAAGGAGAGAACGAAGAAGAGGAAGAAGAAGAAGAGGAAGTAGAAGAACTGGAAAAAGAAGGAGAGGAAGAAAAAGAAGAAGAAGAGGAAGAAGAAGAAGAAGTAGAAAAAGAAGAAGAAGAATAAGAAGAAGAAGAAAAGCAGAAGAAGTGACGAAGTAGAAGAAGATGAAGAAGAGGAAGAAGAAGAAGAGGAATATGAAGAAGAAGAGGAAGAAGAAAAAGAAGACGAAGAAGAGGAAGAAGAAGAAGAGGAAGACAAAGAAGATGAAGAAAAAGAAGAAGGAGGAGGAGGACAAGAAGAAGAAGAAGAAGAAGAAAGAGAAGAGGTAGAAGAAGATGATGAAGAAGAGGAAGTAGAAGAAGAAGAAGAAGAAGGAGAAGAAGAATAAGAATAAGAATAATCATTATAATAATATGAAGAAGAAGGAGATGAAGAAGATGATGATGAAGAAGAGGAAAAAGAAAAAGGAGAAGTAAGAGAAGAAGAAGAACAAGAAGGACAAGAAGAAAAAGAATATGAAGGAGAGGAAGAAGTAGAAGAAGAAAAAGAAGAAAAAGAAGAAGATGAAGAAGAAGAAAAAGAAGGAGAAGAACACTAAGAAGAAGAATACTGAGATGAAGAAGAAGATGAAGAAGAAGAAGAAGAAGAAGAAGAAGAAGAACTAAAAGGAGTAGAAGACGAAAAAAGAAAAAGAAGACGAAGAAGAAGAAGAAGAAGAAGAAGAAGAAGAAAAAAACTAAAAGGAGTTGAAGACGAAAAAAGAAGAAGACGAAAAAGAAGAAGAAGAAGAAGAAGAACAACAAAAAGAAGAAGAAGAAGAAGATCAAGAATAAGAATAAGAAGAAGGTGAAGAAGTAGAACTTAAAGAAGATGAGAAAAAGGGAAGAAGAAGAGAAAATGAAAAGAAGAAGTAGAGAAAGGCAAAGGAGAAGAAGACAACGAAGAAGAAGATGAATAAGAAGAAGAAAAAGGAGATAAAGAAGAAGAAGAAGGAGGAGAAGTAGAAGATGATATGATGAAGAAGATGAAGAGAAGAAGAATAAGAGAAGAAGAAGAAGAAGAACAAGAAGAAAATGGCAAAGAAGAAGACGAAGTTGAAGAAGATGAATAAGAAGAAGAAAAAGAAGATGAAGAAGAAGAAGGAGAAGAAGAAGAAGACGAAGAAGAAAAAGAAGAAAAAAATAGAAGGAGAAGAAGAAAAAGAAGAAGTCGAAGAAGAAGAAGAACAAGAATAAGAAGAAGAAGAAGAGGATGATGATGATCACGAAGAAATAGAAGAAGAAGAAGAAGAAAAAGAAGAAGAAGAAGAAAAAAAGTAAGAAGAAAATGAAACAGAAGAAGGAGAAGATAAAGAAGATGAAGAAGAGAAGAAGACGAAGAAGAAGAAGGCGAAGAAGTAGAAGACCAAGAAGTGGAAGAAGAAGAAGCAGAAGAAGAAGAGGAAGAAGAAGAAGAAAAAGTGAAAGACGAAGAAGAAGAGGAAGAAGAACAAGGCAAAGAAAACAAGAAGAAGAAATTGATGAAGTAGAAAAGGAAGCAGAAGAAGATGAAGAAGATGAAAAAGAAGTAGATGAAGAAGAAGCAGAAGAGACGAAGAAGAAGAAGATGAAGAAGTGGTAGAGGAAGAACCGGAAGAAGAAGATCAAGAAGAAGAAGAAGAAGAAGAAAAGAAGAAGAAGATGAAGAAGTGATAGAGGAAGAACCGGAAGAAGAAGATCAAGAAGAAGAAGAAGAAGAAGAAAAGAAGATGAAGATGACGAAGAAGAGGAAGAGGAACAAGAAGAAGAAGATGATGAATATTAAGAAGAAGAAGAAGAAAAAACAAAGAAGAAGAAGAAGAGAGAAGAAATAGACGAATAATAATAATAATGATAATAATAATAATAATAATAATAATAATAATAATAAGAGGAAGAAGAAGAAGAAGAAGGAAAAGATGAAAAAGAAGAAACAAAAGAAGGCGAAGAAAAAGAAGAAGAAGAAGAAGAAGACGAAGAAAAAGAAGTAGAAGAGGAAGAAGAAGAAGAAGAAGAAGAAGAAGAAGAAGAAGAAAAGGAAGAAGTTGTAGAAGAAGAAGAAGAAGAAAAAGTTGAAAAAACAGAAGAATTTGAAGAACAGGGAGATTAAAAACAAGAAGAAAAAGAACAAGAAGGAGAAGGAGAAGGAGAAGGAGAATGAGGAGGACACACAAGAGGAAAAAGAAGATGTAGAAGATGAAGAATTAGAAGAGGAAGAAGAAGAAGAAGAAGAAGAAGAATAAAGAGAAGAAGAACAAGAAGAAGAAGAAGAATAAGAAGATGAGGAAAAGGAAGAGGAAGAAGAAGATGAAGAAGAAAAAGATGATGAAGAAGAAGAAGAAGAAAAAGAAGTTTAAGAAGAAGAAGAAGAAGATGAATAAGAAGAAAAAGAAGAAAAAGAAGAAGAAAAAGAAAGTTATGATGATGGAGAAGAAGAAGTAGAAGTAGAAGAAGAAGAAGAAGAAAAAGTGGAAGAAGAAAAAGAAGAAGAAGAAGAAGAAGAAGAAGAAGTGGAAGAACAAGAAGAAGAAGAAGAAGATGAAGAAGAAGAAGAGGAAGAAGAAAAAGAAAATGTGGAGGAACATGAAGAAGAAGAATAACAACAACAAGAAGAACTAGAATACAAAGAAGGGAATGAGAAGAAGAAGAAGAAGAAGAAGAATGAGAAGAAGAAGAAGTAGAAGAAGAATGAGGAGAAGAAGAAGAAGAAGACGAAGAAGGAGAAGAAGAAGAAGGAGAGGAAGTAGAGGATGAAGACGAAGATGAACACGACAGAGAAGAGGAAGCATAAGAAGAAGACAAAGAAGAATAAGTAGAAGAAGAAGGCAAAGAAGAAGAAAACGATGAAGAAGAAGGTGAAGAAGAAGAAGGCGAAGAAGAATAAGAAGAAGAAGATGAAAAAGAAGAATAAGAAGAAGAAGAAGAAGGTGAAGAAGAACAAGACGAAGAAGAGGGAGAAGAAGAGAAAGAAGAAGAAGAAGTAAATGAAGAAAAGAAGAATAATAGCAAGAAGAAAACGACAAAGAAGAAAAAACGAAGAGGGAGTAAACCGAAAAAGAAGAAGGCGATGAAGATGGAGAAGAAGATGTGGAAGAAGAAGAAGAAGAAGAAGTAGAAGAAGTAGAAGAAGAAGAAGACGACAAAGAAGAAGGTGAGGAAGAATAATAAGAAGAAGAAGTAGAAGACGAAGAAGAAGTAGAAGAAGAAGAAGAAGAAAAAGATGAAGAAGATGAAGAAGAAGAAGAAAAAGAAGGTGATTAAGAAGAAGAAGAAGACAAAAATGATAAAGAAGAAGAAAAGGAAGAAGAAGGAGAAGAAGAAGAGGAAGAAGAAGAAAAAGAGGAAGAAAAAGAAGAAGAAGAACAAGGAGAAAAAGAAGAAGAAGAAGAAAAATAAGAAGAAGAAGAAGAACAGGAAGAAGAAGAAGAAGACAAAGAAGACGAAGAAGAAGAAGAAGAAGAAGAATATGACGACGATGAAGATAGAGAAGAAGGAGAAGAATGAGAAGAAGAAGAAAATGAAGAAGGAGAAGAAAAAAAGGAACGAGGAGAAGAAGAAAAAGAAGAAGGAGAAGAAGAACAACAACAAAAAGAAGAAGAAAAAGAAGTTGATGATGAAAAAGAAGAAGAAGATTAAGAGGAAGATGAAGAAGAAGAAAGAGAAGCAAAAGAAGAAGAAGACCCAGACTAAGAAGGAAAGGTTGAAACAGAAGAAGAAGAAGAAGACGAAGAAGAGGAGGAGGAGGAAGAAGAAGAAGAAAAGGATGAAGAAGAAGAGGAAGAAGAAGAAGAAGAAGACAAAGAAGAGGAAGAAGAAGAAGAGGAAGAAGAAGGAGAGAACTAAAGCAGAAGAAGGAAAAGAAGAAGAGACGAAGTAGAAGAAGATGAAGAAGAGGAAGAAGGAGAAGAAGATGAAGACGAAAAAGAAGGAGAAGAAATAGAAGAAGAAGAAGAAGAAGAAGAAGAACTAGAAGAAGAAGAAGATGAAGAAGAAGAAGAAGACAAAGAAGAAGAAGGAGAAGAAGAAGAAGATAGAAGAAGAAGAAGAAGAAGACTAAGAAGAAGAAGAGGAAGAAGAAAAAGAAGAAGAGAAAGAAAAGAAGAAGATGAAGGGAAGAAAAAGATGGACAAGAGGAACAAGGCGAAGACAATGACGAAGGCTAAGAAGAGGAAGAAGAAGAAGAGAAAGAAGAAGAAGAGGAAGAAGAAGTTGAAGAAGAAGAAGAAGAACAAGAAGAAGAAGAAGAAGATGATGTTGAAGAAGAAGAAGAAGAATAAGAAGAAGCAGTTTAGGAAGAATAAGAAGAAGAACAGAAAGAAGAATAAGAAGGAGAAGAAGAACGGAAGAAGAAGAAGAACAAGAAGAAGCATAAGAAGAAAAAGGGTATGAGGAAGAAGACGAAGAAGAAG
>JAIUJO010001590.1:105000-107500 GCA_023846275.1 Vanilla planifolia
GAAAGACAAAAAAAATAGAAGAAGGACAAGAAGAAGAAGCATAAGAAGAAGATGAAGAAGAAGAAGATGAAGGAGAAGAAGAAGAAGAAGAAGAAGAGGAAGGAGAAGAAGAAAAAGAAGAAGAGGATGATGATGATTCTGACGAAGTAGAAGAAGAAGAACGAGAAGGAGAAGAAAAATAAAAAGAAGAAGAAAAAGAAGAAGAAGAGGAAGATGGTGATGATGATGATGAAGAAGGTGATGAAGAAGAAGAAAAAGATGAAGAATAGGAAGAAGAAAAAGAAGGAGAAGAAGAAGAATAATAAGAATAAGAAAAAGTAGTAGAAGAAGAACAAGTAGAAGAAGAAAACGAAGGAGAAGAAGAAGAAGATGAAGAAAAAGAGGAATAAGTAGTAGAAGAAGAAGAACAAGAAGAAGTTGAAGAAGAAAAAGAAGAAGAAGAAGAAGAAAAAGAAGGAAAAGAAGAAGAGAAGAGGAAGAAGAAGAAGACGAAGAAGAAAATGAAGAAGAATTTGAAGAAGAAGAAGAAGGGGAAAAATAAGAGCTTGACAAAGAATAAGATAAAGAAGAAGAAGGTGAAGAAGGGCACGAAGAAGAAGATGATGAAGAAGAAGAGGAAGAAGAAGTAGAAGAAGAAGAAGAAAAAGAAGAAGTAGAAGATGAGTCGAAGAAGAAGAAGATGAAGAAGAGGAAGAAGTAGAAGAAAAAGAAGATGAAGACGAAAAAGAAGAAGAAGAAGAAGAAGAAGTGGAGGACTAAGAAGAGGAAGAAGAAAAAGAAGAAGAAGAAGAAGAAGAAAATGTCAAAGAAGAAGACGAAGAAGAAGAAGATGAACAAGGAGAAGAAGAAGAAGAAGAAGAAGAAGTTGTAGAAGAAGAAGAAAAGGAAGAAGAAGAAGAAGAAAAAGAAGGTGATGAAGAAGAAGAAGAAGGAGAAGGAGAAGAAGAAGACGAAGAAGATGACGATGGAGAAAAAGAGGAAGAAGAAGAGGACAAAGAAGAAGAGGACGAAGAAGATGAAGAAGATGAAGAAGAGGTGGAAGTAGAAAAAGAAGTGAAAGTAGAAGAAGAAGTTGAAAATTAAGAAGAAGATGAAGTAGAAGAAGTAAAAGAGGATGATTTTGAAGAAGAAGGTGATGATGAATAAGAAGAACAAGAATAAGAAGAAGAGCAAGAAGAAGAAGAGCAAGAAGAAGAGGAAGATGAAGAATAAGAATAAGAAAAAGAAGATGATGAGGAAGATAAAGATGAAGAAAAAAAGGTGTAAAAGAAGAATTAGAAGGAAATGAAGAAGAAGAAGACGAAGAAGAAGAGGAGAAGAAGAGGAGAAGAAGAAGTAGAGGAAGAAGACGAAGAAGAAAAAAGTGGAGAAGAATAAGACATAGAAAAAGAAGTTTAAGAAGAGGAATAGGAAGTAGAAGATGAAGAAGAAGAAGAAACAAAAGAAGAAGATGGTGTAGAACAGGAAGGGGAAGATGAGGAAGAAGAAGAAGCAGAAGAAAAAAATAAAGAGGGGAAGACAATGAAGAAGAAGAAGAAGACGAACAAGAAGAGGAAGGCGAAGAAGAGGATGAAGAACAAGAACAAGAACAAGAAGGAGAAGAAGAAGAACAAGAAGACAAAGAAGAAGAGGAAGAAGAAGAACAAAAAGAAGAAGAAGAAGGAGATGAAGAAATATAAGTCAAAGAAGAAGTAGAAGAAGAAGAAGATAAAGAAGAAGAACAAGAAGGCGAATAAGAAGAAAGCAAAGTAAAAGAAGAAGAAGAAGAAGAAGAAGAAGAAGGAGACAAAGTAGAAGAAGGTGAAGAAGAGGAAGAAGAAAAAGAAGAAGAAGAAGAAGAAGAAGACAAAGAAGTAGAAACAAAGAAGAAGAAGACGATGAAGATGGAGAAGAAGAAGAGGAAGAAGAAGAAGAAGAAGATGAACACAAAGTAGATGAAGAAGGAGAAGAAGAAGAAGAAGAAGACGAAAAAGAAGATGAAGAAGAAGAAAGAAGAAAAGAAGAAGAAAAAGATGAAAAAGAAGAAAAAGAAGAAGGCGATGAACGAGATGTTGAAGAAGAAGAAAAACAAGAAAAAGAAGAAAAAGAAGTAGGAGGAGAAGGGGAAGGAGAAGAAGGAGAAAAAGATGAAGAAGAGGAAGAAGAAGAAGAAAAGGAAGAAGATGATGAAGAAGAAGAATAAGAAGTTGAAGAAGGAGAAGAAGACAATGAAAAAGAACAAGAAGACGAAGGGGAAGAAGAAGAAGAAGAAGACGAAGAAGAAGAAAACAAAGAAAATTGAAGAAGAAGAAGAAGAAGTAGAAGATGATGATTACGTAGAAGAAGAAGATGATGATGATGAGGAAGATCAAGATGAAGAAGAAGAAGATGTAAAAGAAGAAGTAGAAGGAGATGAAGAAGAAGAAGAAGAAGAAGAGGAAGAGAAGAAAAAGAAGAAGAGGAAAAAGAGGAAGAAGAAATAGAAGAAGAAGATGATGAAGAAAAGGAAGAGGAAGATGTG
>JAIUJO010001590.1:110000-112500 GCA_023846275.1 Vanilla planifolia
AGAAGAAGAAGAACATGTAGTTGAAGTAGAAGGGGAAGAAGACATAGAAGAAGACGAAGAAGAAGAGGCTGAAGAAGAAGAAGAAGAAGATGAAGAAGTGGAAGAGGAAGAAGAAGTAGAAAAAGAAGAAGCTGAAAATGATGATGAAAAAGAAGAAGAAGAAGAAAAGATGATGATGATGATGGTGGTGGTATGGAAGCATAAGAAGAAGAAGAAGAAGAAGAAGAAGAATAAGAAGAAGAACAAGAAGAAGATGAAGAAGAAGAGGAAGAAGAAGAAGAAGAAGATGATGAAAGGGAATAAGTGGAAGAAGAAGAAGAAGTAGAAGAGGAAGAAGAGTAGAAGATGAAGAAGAAGAAGATGAAGAAGATGAAGACGAAGAAGAAGAAGATGAAGACGAAGAAGAAGAAAAAGATGAATGAGAAGAAGGAGAAGAAGAGGAAGATGAAGAAAAAAGAAGAAGGACGAGGAGAAGAAGAAGATGAAGAAGAAGACTAAGAAGATGAAGAAGAAGAAGAAAAAGAAGAAAAAGGAGGAGAAATAGAAGTTGAAGAAGAAGAAAAAAAAGGAAAAGAAGAAAAAGAAGAAGGAGGAGAAGCAGAAGGAGAAGCAGAAGGAGAAGAAGGAGAAGAAGATGAAGAACAGGAAGAAGAGGAAGAAAAAGAAGAAGATGACGAAGAAGAAGAATAAGAATATTAAGAAGGAGAAGAAGACAATGAAAAAGAACAAGAAGACAAAGGGGAAGAAGAAGAAGAAGAAGATGAAGATGATGTGATGATGAGGAAGATAAAAAAGAAGAAGAAGAAGATGTAAAAGAAGAAGTAGAAGGAGATGAAGAAGAAGAAGAAGAAGAGGAAGAGAAGTAGAAGTAGTCGAAGAAGAAAAAAGAGGAGAAGAAGAAGATAGAGAAAAAAAAGTTTAAGAAGAGGAATAAGAGGAAGAAGAAGAAGAAGAAGAAGAAAAAGAAGAAATGATGATGAAGAAAAGGAAGAGGAAGATGAGGATGTAGAAGAAGAAAAGGAAGGAATGTAAAGAGAGGAAGATGAAGAAGGAGAAGAACAAGATGAACAAGAAAAGAAAAAGGCGACGAAGAAGAAGCCGAAGAAGTGGACGAAGAAGAAGAAGAAGAAGAAGAAGGAGAAGAAGAAGAAGAAGAAGAAGATGAATAAGAAGTCAAAGAAGAAGAAGAGGAAGAAGAAGAAGATAAAGGAGAAGAAGAAGAAGGCAAATAAGAAGAAAGCAAAGTAAAAGAAGAAGAAGGAGAAGAAGAAGAAGAAGGGGAAGAAGAAGAAGAAAAAAAGAAGTAGACGAAGAAGAGGAAGAAGTAAAAGAAGAAGAAGAAGAAGAATAATAATAAGAATATGAAGAAGAAGAAGAAGACGATGAAGTAGAAACGAAGAAGAAGAAGACCACGAAGAGGGAGAATAAGTAGAGGAAGAAGTAGAAGAAGAAGATGAGGATGATGAAGATGAAGAAGGAGAAGAAGAAGAATAAGAGGAAGAAGAAGAAGAAGAAGAAAAAAAAAAGATGAAGATGTAGAAGAAGAAGAAAAAAAAGGAGAAGTAGAAGCAGAAGAAGAAGAAAAAAAAAGAATAAGAAGAAAAAGAAGAAGAAGGAGAAGGAGAAGGAGATGAAGTAGAAGAAGTTGAAGAAGGGGAAGAAGAAGAAGCAGAAGGAGAAGAAGAAGATGAAGAAGAAGAATAACAAGCCGAAGAAGGAGAAGAAGATAATGAAAAAGAATAAGAAGACGACGAGGAAAAAAGAAGAAGAAGAAGAAGAAGAATAACAAGAAGAAGAAAAAGAAAATTGAAGAAGAAGAAGATGAAGAAGAAGAAGTAGAAGATGATGATTATGAAGAAGAAGGTGAAGAAGTAGAAGTGGAAGAAGAAGTAGCAGAATTTGAAGAAGAAGAAGAAGATGATGATGATGATGAGGAAGAGAAAGATGAAAAAGACAAGGAAGATGTAAAAGAAGAAGTATAAGTATATGTAGAGGAAGAAGTAGAAGAAAAAGGAGGAGAAGCAAGAGAAGAAGAAGAAGACGGAGAAGAAGAAGACATAGAAGAAGATGTCTCAGAAGAAAAAAAAGAAGATGAAGAAGAAGAAATAGAAGAAGATGAAGATGAAGAAGAGGAAGAAGAAGATGAGGAAGAATTAGATGATGATGAAGAAGAAGATTACGAGGAAGAAGATAAGAAGAAGAAGAAGAAGAAGAAGAAGAAAAGGAAAAGAAGAAGAAGAAGAAGAAGAAGAAGAAGATGATGATTTTGATGAAGAAGAAGAAGGTGAAGAAGAAGAAAGAACAGTAAAAGAAGAAGAAGAAGAAGAAGAAGAAGGTGAAGAAGAAGATGACAATGAAGGGAAGAGGTAGAAGAAGAAGAAGAAGAAGAAGAAGAAGAAAAAGAAGAAGAAGAAGAATAAGAAAAAGAATAACAAGACGACGAAGATGTAGAAACGAAGAAGAAGAAGACGACGAAAAGGGAGGAGAAGAAGAGGAAGAA
>JAIUJO010001590.1:135000-155000 GCA_023846275.1 Vanilla planifolia
GAAGAAGAAACGGAAGAAGAAGAAGAAAAACAAGAAGAAGAGAAAGAAGATGAAGGACATGAAGAATTAGATAAAGATGAAGGAGAAGAAGAGGAAGAAGAAGAAGAAGAAGGAGAAAAAGAAGAAGATAAAGAAAAAGAAGATGATGAAGAAGAAGATGACGATGAAGGAGAAGAAGAAATAGAAGAAGAAGATGAAGACGAGGAAGATGAAAGAGAAGAAAGTGAAAAAAAAAATAACAGTAGTAGAAGAATAAGAAGAAGAAGGAGGAGGAGGAGGAAGAGACAGAGGAGAACAATAAGAGGTAAAAGAAGAATAATAAGATGAAGAGGAAAAAGAAGGGGAAGAAGAAGAAGAAGATGACGAAGAAGAAGAGAAAAGAAGAAGAAGAAGAAGAAGAAGAAGATGAAAAAGAAGGAGAAGTAGAAGAAGTGGAAGAGGAAGAAGAAGAAGGAGAAGAAGAAGAAGAAGAAGAAGATGATGATTATTATGAAGAAGAATAGGAAGAAGAAGAAGAAGAAGAAAAAGAAGAAGAAGAAAAGTAAGAGAAGAAGAAGAAGAAGAAGAAAAAGAAGAAGAAAAAGAAAAATAATAATAATAATAAGAAGAAGAAGAAGATGAAGAAGAAAAGGAAGAAGAAGAAGATGAAGAGGAAGAAGGCGAAGAAGAAGAAGTTGAAGATGAGGAAGTAGAAGAAGAATTAGAAGAATAAGGGGAACAAGTAGAAGTAGAAGAAGTAGTTGTAGTCGAAGAAGAAGAGGAAGAAGAAGAAGAACAAAAAGTAGAAGAACAAGATAAGAAGAAGAAGAAGAAAAAGAAGAAAAGGAAGAAGATGTAGAAGAATATGAAGAAGAAGCAGAAGAGGAAGAAAAAGAAGCAATAGAAGAGGAAGAAGAGGAAGAAGACGAAGTAGAAGAAGGAGAAGGGGAAGAAGAAGACTTAGAGGAGTAGGTGAATGAAGAAGAAGAAGAAGAAGAAGAGGAAGAAGAAGAAGAAGAATAAGAAGTAGAAGAAGTTGAAGAAGAAGAGGAAGTAAGGGAAGAAGAAGATGGAGAAGAAGAAGATGAAGTAGAAGAAGAAGAGGAGGAAGAAGATGAAGAAGAAGAAGAATAATAAGAAGAAGGCAAAGAAGAAGAAGATGATGATGAAGAAAAAGAACAAGAAGAAGAAGGCAAAATAGAAGATGGAGAAGAACAAGAGGAATAAGAAGAAAAAAAAGAAGTCACTAAAGAAGAAGGAGAAGAAGGAGAAGAAGAAGAAGAAGGAGAAGAGGAGAATGATGACAATGAATAAGAAGAAGAAGACAAAGAAGAAGAAGTAGAAGATGAAGAAGAAGAAGAAGGTGAAGAAGAAGAAGAAGAAGATGACGAAAGAGAAGAAGAAGAAGGAGAAGAAGAAAAAGATGAAGAAGAAGAATAAGAATAAGAAGAAGAATAAGAAGAAGGAGAAGAAGAAGAAGAAGGAGCATAAGAAGAATAGGCTGATGAAGAAGAAGATGACGAAAAAGGAGAAGAAAATGAAGAAGAAGAAGACGACAAACGAGAAAAAGACAAAGAAGAGGAAGAATAATAAGAGGAAGCAGAAGAATAAGAACATCAAGAAGTTGTCAAAAAAGAAGAAGAAGAAGAAGAAGAAGAAGAAGAAGAAGATAATGAAGAATAAGGAGAAGAAGAAAAAGAAGAAGAAGAAGAGGAAAAAGATGAAGGAGAAGAAGAAGCAGAGGACGAAGAAGAAGAAGAAGAAGAAGAAGTGGACGAAGAAGAAGAAGAAGAAGAAGAAAAAGATGAAGGAGAAGAAAAGAAGAACAAGAAAAGAAGAAAATGATGATAATGAAGATGAAGAAGATGATGATGATGAAGATGAGGATGAGGAAGAAGAAGAGCAAGAAAAGAAGAAGAGAAAGAAGAAGAAGGCGAAGAAGAAGAATAAGGCAAAGAAGAAGAAGAAGAAGAAGAAGGCAAAGAAGAAAAAGAAGAAGAAGAAGAAGAAGAAGAAGAAGAAGAAGAAAAAGAAGGGGAAGAAGAAGAAGATGAAGAAGAAGAGGATGGTCAAGAAGAACAAGAAGAAGAAAAAGAAAGTGGAGATAAGAAGAAGAAGAAAAGAAGACGAAGAAAAAAGTGAGAAAGAAGAAGAAGAAGAAGAAGAAGAAGAAAAAGAAAGTGGAGATAAGAAGAAGAAGAAAAGAAGACGAAGAAAAAAGTGAGAAAGAAGAAGAAGAAGAAGAAGAAGAAGAAAATAAAGAAGAAGAAAAAGAAGAAGAAGACGACAAAAAATATGAAGGAGAAGAAGAAGAAGAAGAAGAAGAAGAAGAACTAGAGGAAGCAATGAAGGAGAAGAAGTCGAACAGGAAGAAGTCGAAGAAGAAGAAGAGGAAGAAATAGAAGAAGATGTAGAGAAAGATATTGAAGAAGAAGAAGAAGAAGAACTAGTAGTAGTAGTAGAAGAAGAAGAAGAAGATGATAATGATTATGATAATGAAGAAGAAGAAGAAGAAGAAGAATTTGAAGAAGAAGAAGAAGAAAAAGAAGAGAAGAAGAAGAAGAAGAAGAAGAGGAAGATGATGATGATGAATAATTAGAATAACAAGAAGAACTAGAAGAAGAAGTCGAAGATGATTAAGATGAAGACGAAGATAAAGAAGAAAATGAAGAAGAATAAGACGAAGAAAAAGAAGATGGGGAAGGAGAAGAAGAAGAAAAGGAGAAGAGGAAATGGAAGAAGAAGAAGAATGAGAAGAAGAAGAAGATGACAAAGAAGAGAAAAAGAATAAGAAGAAACAGAAGAAGAAGAAGAATAAGATGGAGAAGAAGAAGAAAAACAAGAAGAAGAGAAACAAGATGAAGAAAACAAAGAACTAGATAAAGATGAAGGAGAAGAAGAGGAAGAAGAAGAAGAAAAAGAAGGAGAAAAAGAAAAAGATAAAGAAAAAGAAGATGATGAAGAAGAAGATGACGATGAAGAAGAAGAAGAGGAAGTAGAAGAAGAAGAAGACGACGAGGAAGATGAAAGAGAAGAAGGTGAAGAAGAAGAAGTAGCAATAGTAGAAGAATAAGAAGAAGGAGGAGGAGGAAGAGGAAAAGACAGAAGAGAATAACTAGAGGTTAAAGAAGAATAAGAAGATGAAGAGAAAGAAGAAGGGGAAGAAGAAGAAGAAGATGAAGAAGAAGAGAAAAGAAGAAGAAGAAGAAGAAGAAGAAGGTGAAAAAGAAGGAGAAGTAGAAGAAGTGGAAGAGGAAGAAGAAGAAGAAGGAGAAGAAGAAGAAGATGATGATGATTATTATGAAGAAAAAGAGGAAGAAGAAGAAGAAGAAGAAAAAGAAGAAGAAGAAATGTAAGAGAAGAAGAAGAAGAAGAAGAAAAAGAAGAAGAAAAAGAAAAATAAGAAGAAGAAGAAGAACAAGAAGAAGAAGAAGAAGAAGAAAAAGAAGAAGAAGATGATGAAGAAGAAGAAGGCAAAGAAGAAGAAGAAGTTGAAGATGAAGAAGAACAAGAAGAAGTAGAAGAAGTAGTAGTAGTCGAAGAAGAAGAGGAAGAAGAAGAAGAAGAAAAAGAAGAAGAAGAAGAATAAGAAGAAGAAGAATAAGAAGAAGAAGAAGAAGAAGAAAAGGAAGAAGATGTAGAAGAATATGAAGAAGAAGAAGAAGAAAAAGAAGCAATAGAAGAGGAAGAAGAAGAAGAAGAAGATGAAGCAGAAGAAGAAGAAGGAGAAGAGAAGAAGAAGACTTGGAGGAGCTGGTGAATGAAGAAGAAGAAGAAGAAGAAGAAGAAGAAGAAGAAGAAGAAGAGGAAGAAGAAGAAGAAGAATAAGAATTAGAAGAAGTCGAAGAAGTAGAGGAAGAAGGAGAAGAAGAAGGAGAAGTAAGGGAAGAAGAAGAAGATGGAGAAGAAGAAGATGAAGTAGAAGAAGAAGAAGAGGAAGAAGATGAAGAAGAAGAAGAATAAGAAGAAGAAGGCAATGAAGAAGAAGAAGAAGATGATGATGATGATGATGATGAAGAAAACGAACAAGAAGAAGAAGGAAAAACAGAAGATGGAGAAGAACAAAAGGAATAAGAAGAAGAAGAAAAAGAAGAAGTCACTTAAGAAGAAGGAGAAGAAGAATAAGAAGAAGAAGAAGAAGAATGAGAAGAGGACGACGATGAAGAAGAAGAAGAAGAAGAAGGAGAAGAAGAAGAAGAAGATGAAGAAGAAGAAGAAGAAGAAGATGATGAAGAAGAAGAAGAT
Source organism: Vanilla planifolia (assembly GCA_023846275.1). Taxonomy (NCBI): domain Eukaryota; kingdom Viridiplantae; phylum Streptophyta; class Magnoliopsida; order Asparagales; family Orchidaceae; genus Vanilla; species Vanilla planifolia. The sequence continues at coordinate 139,225 of JAIUJO010001590.1, forward strand.
GAAGAACAAGTAGAAGAAGAAGAGGTTGACGAAAGAGAAGAAAAAGAAGAAGATGAAGAAGAAGAATAAGAATAAGAAGAAGAATAAGAAGAAGAAGGAGAAGAAGAAGAAGAAGAAGGAGCATAAGAAGAAGAAGAAGAAGAACGTGCTAATGAAGAAGAAGATGACGAAAAAGGAGAAGAAAATGAAGAAGAAGAAGACGACAAACGAGAAAAAGACAAAGAAGAGGAAAAACAATAAGAGGAAGAACAAGAATAAGAACATCAAGAAGATGACGAAGAAGAAGAAGAAGAAGAAGAAGAAGAAGATAATGAAGAATAAAGAGAAGAAGAAAAAGAAGAAGAAGAAGAAGAAAAAGATGTCGGAGAAGAAGAAGAAGAGGACGAAGAAGAAGAAGAAGAAGAAGTGGACGAAGAAGAAGAAGAATAAGAAGAAGTGCACGAAGAAGAAGAAGAAGAAGAAGAAGAAGAACAAAAAGAAGAAAAAGAAGACGAAGAAGAAGAAGATTGTGATGGAGAAGTAGAATAAGAAGAAGAAGAAGATGATGATGAAGATAAGAAGAATAAGAAGGCGAAGAAGAAGAAGAAGAAGAAAAAGAGGAAGTGGAAAGAAGATGAAGAAGAAGAAGAAGAAGAAGATGATGAAGATAAGAAGAATAAGAAGGCGAAGAAGAAGAAGAAGAAGAAAAAGAGGAAGTGGAAAGAAGAAGAAGAAGAAGAAGAAGAAGAAGACAAATAAGGAGAACGAGAAGTGGAAGAAGAAGGGGAAGAAGAAAACGAAGAAGAAGAAAAAGAAGAAGAAGAAGACGAAGAAGAAGACGAAGAAGATAAGACGAAGGAGAAGAAGAATAGGAAGAAGAAGAAGAAGAAGAAAAAGAAGAAGAAGAAGAAGAAGAAGAAGAAGAAGAAGAAGAAGATGGTGAAGAAGAAGAGGAAGAAGATTAAGAAGAAGAAGGAGAACAAGAAGAAGACAAAGAAGAAGAAGAAATAGGAGAAGAAGAAGAAGAAGAAGAACAAGAGAAAGAAAAGGAAGAAAGGGAAGTTGAAGAAGGAGGAGAAGAAGAAGAACAAGAAGAAGAAGGAGAAGAAGAAGGAGAAAAAGGAGAAGAAGAAGAAGAAGAGGTGGAGGAAGAAGAACAAGAAGAAGAAAAAGAAGTATAAAAGGAGGGAGAAGATGAAGCGAAGGAAGAAGAAGAAGAAGAAGAAGAATAAGAAGAAGAAGAAGTAGAAGTCGAAGAATAAGAAGAATAAGAAGAGAAGAAGTAGAAGTAGAAGAAGAAGAAGATGATGATGATGATGAAGTATGAGAAGAATAAGAAAAAGAAGAAGAAGAAGAACAAGAACAAGAAGAAGAGAAATAAGTAGATGAAAAAGAAAAAGAAGAAGAACATGAAAAAGAAGAACAAGAAGAAGAAGAATAAGAAGAAGAAGACGAAGAAGAAGATCAAAAAGAAGAAGAAGAAGAAGAATTAGAAGAAGAAGATGACGAGGAGGAAGAAGAAGAAGAAGAAGTCGAAGAAGAAGAAGAAGAAGAAGAAGAAGAAGAAGAACAAAAATAATAAGAAGAAGAACAAGAAGAAGAAGTTGAAGTGGAAGTAGAAGAAGAAGCACAAGAAGAAGAACAAGAAAAAGAAGAAGAAGACAAAGAAAAAGAAGGCAAAGAATAGGAAGAGGAAGAAGAAGAAGAAGTAGACGAAGAAGAAGATGTAGAAGAAAATGAAGAAAAGGAAGAAGAACAAGAGGAAGAAGAAGAACAATAGGAAGAAAAAGCATAAGAAGAAGACTAAGAATAGGCAAAGTAGAAGAAGCTGAAGAACGAGAAGAAGAAGAATAAGAGGAAGTAGAATAAGAAGAAGAAGAAGAAAAAAAAGACGAAGAAGAAGTAGAAGAAGAAGATGAAGAAAAATTAAGAGTAGAAGAAGAATTAGAAGAAGAAGATGATGATGTTGAAGAAGAAGTAGTAGAAGAAGAATAAAAAGAGGAAGAAGAATGTGAAGGAGAAGAAGAAGAAGAACAACAAAAGGAAGAAGAAGAAGAAGATGATGATGAAATGAAGTAGAAGAGGATGAAGAAGAAAAGGAAGAAGAAGAAGAAGAAGAAGAAGAAGATGAAGTAGAGGAAGAAGAAGAGGAGGAGGAAGAAGAAGAGGAAGAAGAAGAGGAAGAAGAAGAGAAAGAAGAAGAAGAAGAAGGAGAAGAAGAAAGAGAGATGAAGAAGAAGAAAAAAAAGGGAAATGAAGAAGTAGAGGAAGACGAAGAAGAAAGAGGAAGAAGATTATGAAGAAGTAGAAGAAGAAGATGAAGAAGAGGAAGAAAAAGGAGAAGAGGAAGAAGGAGACAAAGAACAAGTGGAAGAAGAAGAACAAGACGAAGAAGATGAAGAAGAAGGAGAAGAAAAAGACGTAGAAGAATCAGAGGAAGAAGTATAGGAAGAAGAAGTAGAAGTAGAAGAAGACGAAGAATAAGAAGAAAAAGAAGAAGAAGAAGAAGAAGAAGAAGAGAAAGAAGAAGAAGAAGAAGAGGAAGAAGACGATGAAGAAGAAGAAAAAGGAAAGAAGAAGGAAGAAGAAGATGAAGAAGAATAAGAAGAACAAGAAAAGGAAGTAGAATAAGAAGAAGAACAAGAACAAGAACAAGATGAAAAAGAAGAAGAAGAAGAGTTAAAAGAAGAATAAGAAAAAAAAGTAGAAGAAGAAGAAGAAGATGATGATGATGATGAAGAAAAAGAAGCATAAGAAGAAGAAGATGAAAATGAAGTGGAAGAAGTAGAAGCCAAAAAAAGAAGAAAATAAGAGGAGGAAGAAGAAGTTGATGACGAAGAAGAAGAAGAAGAAGAAGAAGTAGAGCAAAAAGGAGAAGGAGAAGAAGAAGAAGAACAAGGAGAAGAAGAAGAACAAGGAGAAGAAGAAGAACAAGGAGAAGAAGAAGGTGAAAAAGAAGAAGAAGAAAGTAAAATATATATGGTAAAAGAAGACTGAGATGAAAAAGAAGATGGAGAAGAAGGACAACGAAAAGAGGAGGAAGAAGAAGAAGACAAAGAAGGAGACGAAAAAGATGAAGAAGAAGACGAAGACGAAGATGAAGAAGAAGAAGAAGAAGAAATGAAGGAGAAGTAGATAAGGAACAAGAAGAAGAAGATGAATAATAATAATAAAAATAACATTAGAAAAAATTATAAGAAGAAGAAGAAGAAGAAAAAAAAGAAGCTGAGCAAGAAGAAGAAGAAGAAGAAGAAGAAGTAGAAGGAGAAGAAGAAAAAGAAGAAGAAGATGAAGACAAAGAACATGAAGTAGAAGAAGCCAAAGAAGACGAAGAAGGAGAAGAAGAAGAAGAAGAAAAAGAAGATGAAAATGCAAAAGAAGAAGAAGACGAATAAGTGGAAGACAAAGATTTGGAAGAAGAAGAAGAAGGAGATGAAGACAAAGAAGAAGAAAAAGAAGAAGTGGAAGAAGAAGAAGAAGAAGAATAAAAAGAACAAGAATAAAAATAAAAATAATAATAAGAAAAAGAATAATAACAATAATAATAAGAATAATAATAATAATAATAATAATAATAATAATAATAATATGAAGAAGAAGAAAAAGGAGAAGAAGAAGAAGAAGAGGAAGAAGAAGAAGAAGAAGAAGAAGAAGAAGAAGATGAAGAAGAAGAAGAAGATGAAGAAGAAGAAGAAGATGAAGAAGAAGACGAAGAATAAGCAGAAGAAGATGAAGAAGAAGAAGAAGAAGAAGAAGAAGAAGATGCTGGTGAACAAGAGGAAAAAAAGATGAAGAAGAAGAAGAAGAAGACGAAGAAGAAGAAGAAGAAGAAGAAGATGATGATGATGATTATGAAGAATAAGAATAAGAAGAAGAAGAAGAAGAAGAAGCCTTACAAGAACAAGAAGAGGAGGAAGAAGGTAGAGAAGAAGAAGAAGAAGAAGAAGAAAAACAAGAAGATGAAGATGGCGAAGAAGAAGAAGAGGAAGAAGAAGAACGAAAAGAAGAAGAAGTAGAAAAAGAAGAAGAAGAAGAAAAGAAGAAGAAAAAAAAAGATGAAGATAACGATGAAGAAGATGAAGAAAAGCAAAAGAAGAAGAAGAAGAAGAAGAAGGAGAACAAGAAGAAGAAGTAGAATAAGAGGAAGAAGAAAAAGATGAAGAAGATGAAGAAGATTATGAAGAAGAAGAAGAAGACTAATAATAATAATAATAATAATAATACTAACAATATTAAGAAAAAGATTAAGAAGAAAAAGAAGAAGTAGAGGAAGAAGAAGAAGAAGAAGAAGGAGAAGAAGAAGTAGAGGAAGAAGAAGAAGAAGAAGAAGAAGAAGAAGAAAAAGAATAGGAAGAAGAAGAAGAAGAAGAACAAGAAGAAGACGAAGGAGTAGATGGAGAAGATGAAGAAATAGAAGATGGCAAAGAGGAAGAAGATGAAGAAGAATTAAAAGAAGAACAAGAAGGAAAAGAAGAAGAAGAATAAGATGGAGAAGATGATGAAGAAGAAGAAGCTAAAGAAGAAGAAGAGGTAGAAGAAGAATAAGATTAAAAGATAAAGATTAAGAAGAAGAAAATGTAGTGCAAGAAGTAGAAAAGAAGAAAAAAGAGGAGGAAGAAGAAGAAGATGATGACGAAGAAGAAGAAGAAGATGAAAAAAAAATGAAGAAGATGAAGAAGATGGAGAAGTAGGATTACTAGAAGAAGAAAACAAAGAATAAGAACAAGAAGGAGAAGAAGTACAAGAAGAAGAAGAAGAAAAAAATTAAGTAGATATGGTAAAAGAAGAGGAAAACGGAGAAGAAGGAGAACAAAAAAAAGACGAAGAAGAAGAAGACGAAGAAGAAAAAGAAGAAGGAGAGAAAGAAGGAGAAGAAGAAATAGAAGAAGAAGAAGAAGAAGAAAAAGAAGAAGAGAAGAAGGAGAAGTAGAAGAAGAAGAAGATGATGAAGATGAAGAAGAAGAAGAATAATAATAATAACAATAGAAATAATTATAAGAAGAAGAAGAATAAGAAGATCAAGAATAAGAAGAGAAATAAGAAGAAGAAGAAGAAGAAAAGTAGAAGAAGATGAAAAAGAAGAAAAAGATGAAGAAGAAGAAGAAGAAGAAGAAGGCGATGAAGAAGAAGAAGTGGAAGAAAAAGAAGAGGATGATAATGAAGAAGGAGAAGATGAAGAAGACGAAGACAAAAAGTAGAAAGAAGAAGAAGAAGGAGAAGAAGATGAAGAAGAAGCGAAAGAACAAGAAGAATAATAAAAGAAGAAGTAGAATAATAATAATAATAATAATAATAATAATAATAAGAAAAATAATAATAATAATAATAATAATAACAATAACAATAATAATAATAAGAACAAGAAGAAGAAGGAGAAAAAGAAAAAGAAGAGGAAGAAGAAGAAGAAGAAGAAGAATATGAAGATGATGAAGAAGAAGAAGATGAAGAGGAAGAAGAAGAAGAAGGAGATGAAGAAGGAGAAGAAGAAGAAGAAGAAGAAGAAGACAAAGAAGAAGAAGCAGAAGAAGAAGAAGAAGAAGAAGAAGAAGAAGTAGAAGAAGAAGAAGAAGAAGAAGAAGCAACAGAAGAAAAAAAGGCTGAAGAAGAAGAAGAAGAAGAAGAAGATGAACAAGAGGAATAAGAAGTCGAAGAAAAAAAAATGAAGAAGAAGAAGAAGAAGAAGAAGACGAAGAAGAAGAAGAAGAAGAAGAAGGGGATGAAGCATGAGAAGAAGAAGAAGAAGAAGAAGAAGGGGATGAAGCATGAGAAGAAGAAGAAGAAGAAGAAGAAGAAGAAGAAGTAGTACAAGAAGAAGAGGAGGAGGAATATGGTGAAGAAGAAGAAGAAGGGGAAGAAGATGACGACTAAGAAGAAGGAGAAGAAGAAGACTAAGAAAAAGAAGGAGGAGAAGGAGGAGAAGAAGTGGTAGAGAAGAAAAAGAAGGTAAAGAAGAAGAAGAATAAAACGAAGAAGAAGAAACTGAAGAAGAAGAAGCAGAGGAAGAAGAAGAAGAAGAAGTCATTGAAGAAGATGAACAAGAAAAAGAGATAGATTAAAAAGAAGAATAAGTAGAAGAAGAAGAAGAAGAAGAAGAAGACTAAGAAGGTGATAAAGAAGAAGAAGAAGAAGAAGAAGAAGAAGAAGAAGAAAATGAAGAAGAAGAAGAAGAAGATTGAAAAGAATGAGAAGAGGGAGAAGAAGGAGAAGAAGGCAAAGAAGAAGAACAAGGAGGAGCAGAATAAGGAGGAGGAGAAGAAGAAGATGAAGAAAAAGAAAAAAAATTAAATGAAGAAGTCGAAGAAGATGATGAAGAAGTAGAAGAAGAGGAAGAAGAAGAAGAAGAAAAAGAAGAAGAAGAAGATAAGAAGTGGAAGAAGAAGAAGAGGAAGAAGGAGAAGACGATGAAGAAAATTAAGAAGAAGAAAACAAAGATAAAGAAGACGAAGAAGCAGAACAAGAAGAAAAAGATGAAGAATAAGAAGAAGAAGAAGAAGAAGAGCAATTAAAAGAAGAAGGAGATGAAGAAGAACAAGAACAAGAAGAAGAAGAAGACGAAGAAGAAGTGGAAGACTAAGAAGTGGAAGAAAAAAAAGAGGGAAAACATAGAAGTGGAAGACAAAGAAGAAGAAGAAGAAGAAGAAGAGGAAGAAGAAGAAGAAGAAAAAGAAGAATAACAAGAGCAGAAGGAAGAAGAAGAACAAGAAGAAGAAAAGGAAGGAAAAAGAAGAAGAAGAAGAAGAAGAAGAAGAGGAAGATGAAGATGAAGAACAGAAGAAGAAAAAGAAGAAGATTATGAAGAAGAAGAATAAGAAGAAAAAGAAGAAGAAGATGAAGAAGAAGAAGAAGGAGAAGAAGAAGATGAAGAGGAAGAAGAAGAAGAGGAAGAAGAAGAAGAAGAAGAAGAATAAGAAGTAGAGGAAGAAGAAGTCGAAGAAGAAAAAGATGAAGAGTATTAATAATAATAATAATAATAATAATAATAATATTTAGAAGAGGATGAAGATGAAGATGAAGATGAAGAAAAAGATGAAGGGAAAGAAGAAGAAGAAGAAGAAGAAGTTGAAAAATAAGAGAAAGGAGAAGAAGAAGAAAAAGAAGTAGAAGAAGAAGAAAATGAAAAAAAGCAGTTTAAGAAGAAGAAGATGATGAAGAAGAGGACGGAGAAGAGGGGGAAGAAGAAGAACAACAACAACAAGCAGAGGAGAATTTGAGAGAAGGAGATGTAGACGGAGAAGAAGAAGGAGGAGGAGGAGAAGAAGAAGATGACGACGAAGAAAAAAAAGAAGAATAAAAAGAAGAAAAGGAGGAAGAAGAAAAGAAGAAGAAGAAGAACAAGAACAAGAAGAAGAAGGAGAAGAAGATTAAGAAGACGAAGAAGAAGAAGAAGAAGAAGAAGTAGGAGATGAAGAAGGAGTAGAAGAAGAAGAAGAAGAAGAAGACAAAGAAAAAGAAGCAAAAGAAGAAGAAGAAGAAGAAGAACAAGAAGAAGAAGAAGAAGCAACAGAAGAAGAAAAAGCAGAAGAAGAAGAAGAAGAAGAAGAAGAAGAAGAAGAAGAAGAAGATGAACAAGAGGAAAAAGAAGTCGAAGAAAAAGAAGATGAAGACGAAGAATAAGAAGAAGACGAAGAATAAGAAGAAGACGAAGAAGAAGAAGAAGAAGAAGAAGGAGATGAAGCATGAGAAGAATAAGAAGAAGAAGACAAAGAAGAAGTATTACAACAAGAAGAGGAGGAGGAAGATGGTGAAGAAGAAGAAGAAGAAGATGACGACTAAGAAGAAGGTGAAGAAGAAGACTAAGAAGAAGAAGGAGGAGGAGGAGGAGGAGAAGAAGAAAAAGAAGGTAAAGAAGAAGAAGAATAAAACGAAGAAGAAGAAGAAGAAGAAGAAGAAGAAATCGAAGAAGAAGAAGAAGCCGAAGAAGAAGAAGAAGAAGAAGAAGAAGTGATTAAAGAAGAGGAACAAGAAGAAGAGATAGATGAAAAAGAAGAAGTAGAAGAAGAAGAAGAGGAAGAAGAAGAAACTAAGAAGGTGATAAAGAAGAAGAAGAAGAAGAAGAAGGAGAAGGAAATGAAGAAGAAGAAGAAGAAGATTGAGAAGAAGGAGAAGAAGGAGAAGAAGGCAAAGAAGAAGAACAAGGAGTAGAATAAGGAGGAGGAGGAGAAGAAGAAGATGAAGAAAAAGAAAAAACTAAATGAAGAAGTCGAAGAAGATGATGAAGTAGAAGAAGAGGAAGAAGAAGAAGAAGAAAAAGAAGAAGAATAAGATGAAGAAGACGAAGAAGAAGAGGAAGACAAAGAAGATGAAGAAGAAGAAGAGGAGGAAAAAGAAGAAGATGAAGAAAATTAAGAAGAAGAAAGCAAAGATAAAGAAGTTGAAGAAGCAGAACAAGAAGAAAAAGATGAAGAAGAAGAAGAAGAAGAAGAAGAGCAATTAAAAGATGAAGGAGATGAAGAAGAACAAGAACAAGAAGTAGAAGAAGATGATGAAGAAGAAGTTGAAGATGAAGAAGCAGAAGAAAAAAAGAGGAAAACCAAGAAGTGGAAGATAAAGAAGAAGAAGAAGAAGAAGAAGAAGAAGAAGAAGAAAAAGAAGAAGAAGAAGAAGAGGAGGAGGAAGAAGAAGAAAAACAAGAAGAAGAAGGAAAGGAAGAAAAAGAAGAAGAAGAAGAAGAAGAAGATGAAGAAGAAGAAGAAGAAGGAAAGGAAGAAGAAGAAGAGGAAGAAGAAGAAGATGAAGAAGAAGAAGAAGAAGAAGAGGAAGACGAAGATGAAGAAGAAGAAGATGAAGAAGAAGAAAAAGAAGAAAAAGAAGAAGAAGATGAAGAAGAAGAAGAAGGAGAAGAAGATCAAGAAGAAGATGAAGAAGAGGTAGAAGAAGAACAAGAAGAAGAAGAAGAAGAAGAAGTAGAAGAAGAGTAAGAAGAAGAAGAGGAAGAAGAAGAAGTCGAAGAAGACAAAGATGGAGAGTATGAATAATAATAATATTAATAATAATTATAATAATAATAACAATAATAATAATAATAATAATAATAATAATAATAATAATAATAATATTAAGAAGAGGAAGAAGATGAGGAAGAACACGAAGGCAAAGAAGAAGAAGACGAAGAAGAAGAAGTTGAAGAATAAGAGATAGGAGAAGAAGAAGTAGAAGAAGATGAAGAAGAAGAAGTAGGAGAGGAAGAAGGACAAGAAGAAGAAAAAGAAGAAGAAGCAATTTAAGAAGAAGAAGAAGAAGAAGAGGACGGAAAAGAGGGGGAAGAAGAAGAAGAAGAACAATAACCAAAAGAGGAGAAATAGATAGAAGGAGATGTAGAAGGAGAAGGAGGAGGAGGAGGAGGAGGAGAAGAAGAAGATGATGACGAAGAAAAAGAAGAAGAATAAGAAGAGGAAAAAGAAGAGAATATGAAGCAGAAGAAGAAGAAGAAGAAGTGAAAGTAGAAAAAGAAGAAGAGAATATGAAGAAGAAGAAGAGGAGGAAGAAGAAGGAGGAGGAGGAGGAGGAGAAATAAAAAGAAGAAGAAGTTGAAAAAGAAGAAGAGGAAGAAGAAGAAGATGGCAAAGAAGAGGAAGAAGAAGAAGACGAAGAAAATGAAGAGAAAGAAGTAGATTGCGACGAAGAAGAATAAGTAGAAGAAGAAGAAGACAAAGAAGAATAAGAGTAAGAATAAGAAGAAGATGAAGAAGAATATGACGAAGAAGGAGAAGAAAAAAAGAAGGAGAAGAAGAAGAGGAAGAAGAAGAAGAAGAAGAAGAAGAAGAAGAAGAAGAAGAAGCCAAAGAAGTAAAAGAAGAAGACGAATAAGAAGAAGAAGGTAAAGAAGAAGAAGAAAGAGAAGGTGAAGAAGAAGAAGAAAAAGAAGAAGATGATGATTAAAAAAAGAGGAAGAAGACAAAGAAGAAGAAGAAGACGATGAAGATGAATAAGGAGAAAAGAAGAAGGAGAAGAAGAAGAAGAAGAAGCAGAAGAAGAGGAAGAAGAAGTTGAAATAGAAGAAGAAGAATTAAAAGAAGGAGAATGAGAGAAAGGTGAATTGGATAATGAAGAAGAAGAAGTATGAGAACAAGGAGAAGAAGAAATAGAAGAACAAGAAGGAGAAGGACAAGGAAAAGGAGAAGAAGAAGAAAAAGAAGAAGAAGAAGAACAAGAAGAAGAAGAAAAAGAAGATAAAGAAGAAGAAGAAGAAGAAGAAGATGATGATGATGAAGAGGAAGAAGAAGATGAAGGCGAAGAAGAAGATGGAGGAAGAGGAGAAGAAGAAGAAGAAGAAGAAGAAGAAGAAGATAAAGAAGAATAAGAATAAGAAGAAGAAGAAGAAGAAGAAGCACCCAAACTAGAAGAAGAAGATGATGAATAAGAAGAAGAAGTCAGAAGAAAAAGAAGATGGAGAAGGTGAAAAAGAAGAAGAAGAAGAAGAAGAAGATGATGAAAAAAAGAGGAAGAAGATAAAGAAGAAGAAGAAGGAGAAGTAAGAAGGAGAAGATGAAGAAGAAGAAGCAGAGGAAGAGGAGGAAGGAGAAGTTGAAACAGAAGTAGAAGAAGAAATAAAAGAAGGAGAACGAGAGTAAGGAGAATATTATGAAGAAGTAGTAGTAGAAAAAGAAGTATAAGAAGGAGAAGAAGAAATAGAAGAACGTGAAGGAGATGGAGAAGGAGAAGGAGAAGAAGATAAGAAGAAGAAGCTGAAGAAGAAGAGGTAGAAGAACATGAGGCAGAAGAGGAAGAAGAAGAACATGAAGAGGAAGAAGAAGAAAAAGAAGAAGTAGAAGAAGAAGACAAAGAAGAAGAAGAAGAAGAGGAGGACGAAGAGGAGGGGGAGGAGGAAGAACAAGAACAAGAACAAGAAGAACAAGAAGATGAAGAAGAAATAAAAGAAGAAGAAGAGCAAGAAGAAGAAGAAGAAGACAAAAAAGAAGAAGAAGAAGAAGAAGAAGAAGATGAAGAAGAATTAGAAGAAGAAAGAAGAAGAAGATGATGAAGAAGAAGAAGAAGGCGAGGAAGAAGAAGAAGAAGAAGAAGTGGAAGAAGTAGAAGGAGAACAAGATGAAGAAGAAGAGGAAGCAGAAGAAGAAGAAGAAAATGAAGAAGAAGAGAAGAAGAAGAAAAAGAAGAAGAAGATGATGAAGGGGTAGAAGAAGAAGAAGAAGAAAAGAAGAAGAAGAAGAAGAAGAAGAAGAAAGAAAAGGAAGAAGAAGAAGAAGAAAAAAGAAGAAGAAAAAAAAGAAAAAAAAGCAGATATAGAAGTAGAAGAAGAAGAAGAAGAAGAAGAAGGGGACACGAAGAAGAAGAAAAGAAGAAGAAGAAAAAGAACAAGAAGAAGAAGAAGTAGAAGAAGAAGAAGTAGAGGAAAAAGGAGAAGAAGGAGAGGAACGAGAAGAAAAGGAAGAAGGAGAAGAAGGAGAAGAAGAAGAAGAAGAGTAGGAGGAAGATGGTGAAGAAGAAGAAGAAGTGGAAGAAGATTGATGACTAAGAAGAAGGAGGAGAAGAAGACTAAGAAGAAGGAGGAGGAGGAGGAGGAAGAGAAGAAGTTGTAGAAGAAGAAAAAGAAGTTAAAGAAGAAGAAGAATAAAACGAAGAAGAAGAAGAAGAAGAACTGAAGAAGAAGAAGAAGCAAAAGAAGAAGAAGAAGAAGAAGTCATTGAAGAGAGACGAACAAGAAGAAGAGATAGATGAAAAAGAAGAAGTAGAAGACGAAGAAGAAGAAGAAGAAGAAAATGAAGAAGAAAAGAAGAGAAGGAAGAAGATTGAGAAGAAGGAGAAGAAGGAGAAGAAGGCAAAGAAGGACACCAAGGAGGAGCAGAATAAGGAGGAGGCAGAGAAGAAGAAGGTAGAAGAAAAAGAAAAAAAATTAAATGAAGAAGTTAAAGAAGATGATGAAGAAGTAGAAGAAGAGGAAGAAGAAGAAGAGAAAAAAAAAAAGAAGAAGAATAAGCTGAATGAAGACGAAGAAGAAGAGGAAGATGAAGAAGATGAAGAAGAAGAAGAGGAAGAGGAAGAAGAAGAAGAAGAGCAATTAAAAGAAGAAGGAGGATGAGAAGAAGAAGAAGAAGAAGAAGCGAAAGATGAAGAAGTGGAAGAAAAAAAAGTGGTAAAACAAGAAGTGGAAGACAAAGAAGAAGAAGAAGAAGAAGAACAGGAGGAGGAAGATGAAGAACAAGAAGAAGAACAAAAGAAAAAAAATAATAAGAAGAAGAAGAAGTTGAAGAAGAAGAAGAAGAAGAAGAAAAAGAGGAAGACGAAGATGAAGAAAAAGAAGAAGAAGAAGAAGAAGACGAAGATGAACAAGAAGAATAAGAACAAGAAGAAGAAGAAGATGAAGAAGAACAAGAAGGAGAAGAAGAAGAAGAAGAAGAAGAAAAGGAAGAAGAAGCAGAAGAAGAAGAAGAAGAGTAAGAAGAAGTCGAAGAAGAAAAAGATGGAGAGTATGAAATAATAATAATAATAATGATAATAATAATATTATTAAGAAAAGGAAGAAGATGAAAAAGAAGACAAAGACAAAGAGGAAGAAGAAGAAGAAGAAGAAGAAGAAGAAGTTGAAGAATAAGAGAAAGGAGAAGAAGAAGAAGTACAAGAAGATGAAGAAGAAGAAGTATTAGAGGAAGAAGGAGAAGAAGCAAAAGAAGAAGAAGCAGTTTAAGAGAAGAAGGTGAAGAAGAGGATGGAGAAGAGGGGGAAGAAGAAGAAGAACAACAACAACAAGAAGAGGAGAATAGAGAGAAGGAGATATAGAAGGAGAAGGAGGAGAGAGGAGGAGAGGAGGAGGAGAAGAAGAAGAAGATGATGACGAACAAAAGAAGAAGAACAAGAAGAGGAAAAAGAGGAAAGAAGAAAAGAAGAAGAAGAAGAAGAACAAGAAGAAGAAGGAGAAGAAGAAGAAGAAGAAGTGGAAGTAGAAAAAGGAGAGGAGAATATGAAGAAGAAGAAGAGGAGGAAGAAGAAGAAGAAGAAGAGGAGGAGGAGGAGGAGGAGAAAGAAGAAGAAGAAGAAGTTGAAGAAGAGGAAAGAGCAAGAAGAGAAGACAAAGAAGGGGAGAAGAAGAAGACAAAGAAAAAGAAGAGAAAAAAGTAGATTGCGACGAAGAAGAAGAAGAAGAAGAAGAAGAAGAAGAAGACAAAGAAGAATAAGAATAAGAATAAGAAAGAAGATGAAGAGGAATAAGAGAAGAAGGAGAAGAAGGAGAAGAAGAAAAGGAGAAGAAGAAGAAGAACAAGAAGAACAAGAAGAAGGCGAATAAGAAGAAGAAGGCAAAGAAGAAGAAGAAGGAGAAGGTGAAGTAGAAGAAGAAGATGATGATGATGATTAAAAAAGAGGAAGAAGACAAAGAAGGTGAAGAAGGAGAAAAAAAGAAGGAGAAGAAGAAGAAGAACAAGCAGAAAAAGAGGAAGAAGAAGTTGAAATAGAAGAAGAAGAAGAAAAAGAATTAAAAGGAGAATGAGAGAAAGGTGAATAGGATAATTGAAGAAGAAGTATTAGTAGTAGTAGTAGAAGAAGAAGAAGAAGTACGGAGAAGAAGGAGAAGAAGAAATAGAAGAACAAGAAGGAGAAGGAGAAGGGGAAGGAGAAGAAGAAGAAGAAAAGAAGAAGAAGAAGAAGAAAAACAAGAAGACGAACAAGGAAAAGAAGAAGAAGATAAAGAAGAAGAAAAAGATGATGATGATGATGATGAGGAAGAAGAAGATGAAGGCGAAGAAGAAGGTGGAGGAAGAGGAGAAGAAGAAGAAGAAGAAGACAAAGAAGAATTAAGAATAGGAAATAAGAAGAAGAAGAAGAAGAAGAGAAGAAGGAGAAGAAGGAGAAGAAGAAAAGAAGGAGAAGAAGAAGAAGAAGAAGCACGCAAACTAGGAGAAGAAGAAGAAGTCAAAAGAAAAAGAAGGAGAAGAAGAAAGAGAAATAAGAAGGAGAAGAAGAAGAAGAAGCAGACGGAAGAGGAAGAAGGAGAAGTTGAAAGAGAAGTAGAAGAAGAAGAATTAAAAGAAGGAGAACGAGAGTGAGGAGAATATTGTGAAGAAGTAGTAGTAGAAAAAGAAGAAGTACAAAGAAGAGGAGAAGAAGAAAAAAGAAGAACATGAAGGAGATGAAGAAGGAGAAGGAGAGAAGAAGATAAGATGAAGAAGATGAAGAAGAAGTGGAAGAAGAACACGAAGCAGAAGAGGAAGAAGAAGAAATTGAAGAGGAAGAAGGAAGAAGAAGAAGAGGACGAAGTAGAAGATGAAGACAAAGAAGAAGAAGATGAAGACGAAGAAGAGGAGGACGAAGAGGAGAGGAGGAGAAGAAGAAGAAGAAGAAGAAGAAGAAGAAGAAGAAATAATAAAGAGAACAACAAGAAGAAGAAGAAGAAGACAAAGAAGAAGAAGAAGAAGAATTAAAAGAAGTACAAGAAAAAGAATATGATGGAAAAGAAGAAGAAAGAAGAAGAAGAAGAAGGCAAAGAAGAAGAAGAAGAAGAAGTGGAAGAAGATGACGAAGAAGAAGAAAAAAGAACAAGATGAAGAAGAAGAGGAAGAGGAAGAAGAAGAAGAAAAGAAGAAGAAGAGAAGAAGAAGAAAAAGAAGAAGGGGGAAGAAGAAGAAGAGGACACAATGAAGAAGAAGAACATGAAGAAGAAGAAGATGAAGAAGGGGAAGAAGAAGAAGAGAAAAAGAAGAAGATGAGAAGAAGAAGAAGAAGAAGAAAGAAAGAGAAGAAAAGGAAGAAGAAGAGAGGAAAAAGAAGAAGAGAGGAAAACGAAGACATAGAAGTAGAAGAAGAAGAAAAAGAAGAAGAATAAGAAGAAGGGGATGATGAAGAAGAAGAAGAAGATGAGAAAAAGAAGATGAAGAAGTAGAAGACAGAAGAAATTGAAGAAAAAGGAGAAGAAGGAGAGGAAGGAGAAGAAAGAGAAGAAGGAGAAGAAGGAGAAGAAGAAGAAAAAGAAGTAGATAAAGATGAAGAAAAAGAAAGAGAAGAAGAAGAAGAAGAAGACAAAGAAGAAGAAGAAGAAGGAGAAGAAAAAGAAGAAGAAGAAGTAGAACAAGGTAGTAGCAGAAGAAGAAGAAGAAGACGAAGAAGAAGAAGTATGAAGAAGAAGAAAAGAGGATGAAGAAGAACAAGGAGGAAGAAGAAGAAGAAGAAGAATAAGAAAAAGAAGGAGATAGGAGAACGAGAAAGATGAAGAAGTGGAAGAAGAAAAAGAAGATAGAGAAAAAGGAGAAGAAGCAAAAGAAGAAGAAGAAGTAGAAGAAGGAGAAGGAGTAGAAAATGGAGAAGAAGGAGAAGAAAAAGAAGGAGAAGAAAATGAAGAAGAACAAGAAGAGGAAGAAGAACAACACAAACACAAAAAGGACGAGGAGGAGGAGGGAGGTAGAAGAAGAACAAGAACAAGAACAAGAATAAGATGATGATGATGATGATGAAGAGAAGTAGGCAAGAAAGCGGAATGAGGACGTCTAAGAAGTGGACGACGAAGAAGAAGAAGAAGAAGAAAAAAGAAGAATAAGAATTAGAAGAAGAAGAAGAAGAGGAAGAAGAAGAAAAAGAAGAAGAAGAAGAAGAAGAAGAAAGAGATGATGAAGAAGAAGAAGAATAATAAGTAGTAATAGTAGAAGAAGAAGAAGATGACGAAGAAAAGAAGAAGAAGACAAAAAAGAAGATGACAAGAAATAGGAAGAAGAAGAAGACAAAGAAGAATAGGAAGAAGAAGAAGGAGGAGGAGGAGGAGGAAAAGAATAAAAAGATTAAGAAGAAAAAGAAGAGAAGAAAGAAGAAGAAGAGAAGAAGAAGAAGAAAGAATAAGAAGTGGCAATAGAAGAAAA
>JAIUJO010001590.1:160000-170000 GCA_023846275.1 Vanilla planifolia
GTAAAAAGAAGAAGAAGAAGAAGAAGGTGAAGAATAAGAAGAGGATGATAAAGGAAGAAGACAAAGAAGAAGAATAAGAGGGAAGAAGAAGGAGAAGAAGAAGAAGAAGAATAAGAAGAGGAAGAAGAAGAAGGGGAAGAAGATGATGAAGAAAAAGAAGAAGAAGAAGAAAAAGAAGAAGAAGAAGAAGATGATGAAGTTGAAGAAGAGAAAGAAGAAGAAGACGAAGAGGAGGAAGAAGTAGATGAGGAAGACAAAGAAGAAGAAGAAGAGGACGAAGAAGTAGAAGAAGAAGAAGTCAAAGAAGAAGAAGAAGAAGAAAAAGAAGAAGAACACAAAGAAGAAGAAGAAGAAGAAGACGCAAAAGGCGACAAAGATGATAAAGAAGAAGAAGAAGTGGAAGAAGAAGAAGAAGGACAAGAAGAACGGTGAAGAAGAAGAAGGAGAAGAAGAAGAAGAAAAAGAAGAAGAAGAAGAAGAAGAAGGAGAAAAAGGAGAAGAAGGAGAAGAAGAAGATGAAGGAAAAGAAGATGAAAAAGGAAAAGAAGAAGAAGAAGGAGAAGATGTAGAAGAAGAAGAAGAAGAAGAAAAAGACAAAGAAGAAGAAGAAGAATAAGAAAGAAGAAGAAGAAGAAGAAGAGAAAGAAGATGTGGAGAAAGAAGAAGAAGAAGAAGAAGAAGAAGAAGAATAGGAAGAAGAAGATGATGATGAAGTGGAAGAAGTCGAAGAATACAAAGTAAAAGATGATGATGAAGAAGAAGAAGAAGAATAAGAAGATGACAAAAAAGATGAAGAAGAAGAAACAGAAGAAGAAGAGGTAGAAGAAGAAGAAAAAGAAGACGAAGAAGAAGAAGAAGAAGAAGAAGAAGGAGGTGAAGACGAGCAAGAAGAAGGAGGAAGAGGAGGAAGAGAAGAAGAAGAAAAAAGAAGAAAAAGAAGAAGAAGAAGAGAAGAGAAGAAGAGGAAGAAGAGGATCAAGAAGAAGAAAATTAAGAAGAGGAAGTATACGATGAATATGAAGAAGAAGACAATGAAGAAGAAGAAGCAGATGAAGAAGAAGAAGAAAGAAGAAGAAGAAGAAGAACAAGAAGAAGAAAGACAAAGAAGAAGAAGAAGAAGAAGATGATGATGAACAAGATGAAGAGGGAGGAGGAGGAAGAAGAAGAAGAAAAAGATCAAGATAAAGAAGAAGAGTAAGAAGAAGAAGATAGAGAGGAAAAAAGAAACAAAAGAAGAAGAGAAAGAAGAGGATGGAGAAGGAGATTCAGAAAAAGAAGAAGAACAACAACAACTATAATAAGAATAAGAAGACAAAGAAGAAAGATGAAGAAGAAGCAGCAGAAGAAGAAGAAGAAGCAGCAGAAGAAGACAAAGAAGGAGAAGAAGAAGACGAAGAAGAAGAAGTTGAAGAGGAAGGAGAAGAAGAAGAAGAATAAAGGAAGAAGGAGAAGAAGAATAAGAAGAAGAAGAAGAAGAAGATGGAGAAGAAGAAGAAGAAGATGAAGATGAAGAAGGAGATGAAGAAGAAGAAGAAGAAGAAGACAAGGAAGAAGAAGACAAGGAAGAAGTAGAAGAAGAGAAAGAAGAGGAAGAAGAAGAAGAAGAATTAGAAGAAGAAGGCTAAGAAGAAGAAGAAGAAGAAGAAGAAAAAAGAAGAAGTAGAAGAAGAAGAAGAAGAAGAAGAAGAAGAAGAAGATGAAGGAGAAGGAGAAGAAGAAGAAGAAGAAGAAGAAGGAGCAGAAGAAGAAGAAGAAGGAGAAGAAGAAGAAGAAGAAGAAGAAGAAGAAGAAGAATGAGAAGAAGAAGAAGAAGAAGAGGAGAAGAAGAAGAAGAAGAAGGAGAAGAAGAAGAAGAAGAAGAAGAAGAAGAAGAAGAAGAGGAAGAAGAAGAAGAAGAAGAGGAGGAAGAAGAAGAAGAAGAGGAAGAAGAAGAACAACAAGAAGAAGAAGAAGAAGTGGAAGAAGAAGAAGAAGAAGAAGAAGAGGAAGAGGAAGAAGAAGAGGAAGAAGAAGAAGAAGAAGAAGAAGGAGAAGAAGAAGAAGAAGAAGAAGAAGAAGAAGGAGAAGAAGAAGAAGAAGAAGGAGAAGAAGAAGAAGAAGAAGACGAAGAAGAAGAAGAAGAAGAAGAAGATGAAGAAGAAGAGGATGAATAAGAATAAGAAGAAGAATTAGTAATATTAGAAGAAGACAAAGAAGGAGAAGGAGAAGAAGAAGAAGAAGAAGAAGAAGAGGAAGAAGAAGAAAAAAAGGTGAAGAAGAAGAAGAAGAAGAAGAAAATGAAAAAGAAGAAGAAGAAGAAGAAAAGAGGGAGAAGGAGAAGAAGAAGAAGAAGAAGAAGAAGATGATGAAGTCAAAGAAGAATAGGAACTAGAAAAAGTTTTAGAAGAAGAAGAAGGAGAAGAAGAAGATGGAAAAGAAGGAGAACAATGAGAAGAAGAAGAAGAAGAAGAATGAAGAAGAAAACAAAGAAGGAGAAGAAGAAGAAGAAGACGAAGAAGAAGAAGAAGATGGTGAAAGGAGGAGAAGAAGAAGAAGAAGTAGAAGAAGAAGAAGGAGAAGAAGAAGAAGAAGAAGAGGACCAAGAAGAAGAAGAAGAAGAAGAAGAAGACGAAGAAGAAGTATAAGGAGAAGAAGTAGAAGAAGAAAAAGAAAAAAAGATGACGAAGACGAAGAAGAAGAAGAAGAAGAAGAAGAAGAGGAAGAAAAGGAAGAAGAAGAAGGCAAAGAATAACAAGAATAAGAAGAAGAAAAAAAATAAGAAGAAGGCGAGGAAAAAGAGCAAGAAGAAGATCAAGATGAAGAAGATGAAGAAGTGGAAGTAGAAGAAGTTGAAGAAGAAAAAGAAGAAGTAGAAGAAGTATAGGAAGAAGGAGAAGAAGGAGAAAAAGAAAGAAGAAGGAGAAAAACGAGAAGAAGGAGAAGATGAAGAAATTTGAGTGAACAAGAAGATGAACAAGAAGAAGAAGAAGAAGAAGAAGGAGAAGAAGATGATGATGATGATGAAAAAGAAGAAGAAGAAGAGGAAGAAGACGAAGAAGAAGAAGAAGAAGAAGAATTAAAAGAAGAAGAAGGAGAAGGAGATGGAGGAGGAGGGGAAGAAGAAGAAAAAGAAGAAGAAGAAGAAGAAGAAGAAGAGGAAGATCATGATGACGATGAAGAAGAAGGAGGAGAAGATGATGAAGAAGAAGAAGAAGTAAAAGAAGAAGAAGAAGAAGAGGAAGACGAAGAAGAAGAAGAAGAAGAAGAAGGAGAAGAAGCAAACGAAGAAGGAGAATAAGAAGAAGAAAAAGAAGAAGATGAGGAAGAAGAAGAGGAGAAGAAAAAGAAGAAGAAGATGATGATGATGATGATATTGATGATGTTGATTGAGATGGAGAAGAACATAGAAGAAGAAGAACAAGAAATAGAAGATGTACAAGTACCATTAAAAGAAGAAGAAAAAGAAGAAGAAGAAGAGGAAGAAGGAGAAGAAGAGGAAGACGAAGAAGAAGATGAAGAAGAAGGAGATTACGAAGTTGAAGAAGAGGAAGAAAGAAGAAGAAGATGAAGATGAAGAAGAAGATAAAGAAGAAGAAGGAGAAGAAGAAGTAGGAGAGGAGTAGAAGAACAACAACAAGAAGAAGAAGAACAACAACAAGAAGAAGAAGAACAAGAAAAACAATAAGAGGAATAAGAAAAAGAAGAAGAAGAGGAAGAAGAAGAAGAAGAAGAAGAAGAAGACGAAGAAGAAAAAGATTAAGAAGATGGAGAAGAAGATGACGAAGAAGGGGAAGAACAAGGAGTCAAAGAAGAAGAAGAAGAAGAATATGACGACGACGAAGAAGATGATGTCGAAGAAGAAGAAGAAGAAGAAAGAGGAGAGGAAGAGTAGAACGGGAAGAAGGAGAAGAAGAAGAAGAAGAAGATGAAGAAGAAGAAGAAGAAGAAGAAAACAAAGAAGAAAAAGACTAAGAAGAACAAGAAGAAGATGAACCAGCAGTAGAAGAAGAATACTAAGAAGAAAAAGAGGAAGAAGAAGTAGAAGAAAAATACAAAGAAGAAGGAGATAAAGAAGAGAAGAAGAGGAAGACAAAGAAGAAGAAGCATAAGAAGAAGAAGAAGAAGAAGAAGATGACGAAGAAGAAGAAGAAGAAAAAGAAGTAAAAGTTGAAGTAGAATAAAGGAGGAGAAGAAGAAGAAGAACAAGAAGACGAAGAAGTTGGAGAAGAAGAAGAAGAAGATGAAGAAGAAGTTGAAGAAAAAGAAGAAGAAGAAAAAAAAGAAGAGGAAGAAGAAGAAGAAGAAGAAGGCAAAGAAAAGAAAGAAGAAGAATATGACCAAGAAGAAGAAGAAGAAGAAGATGATGAAAAAGAAGAAAAAGAAGAAGAGGAAGAAGAAGAAGCAAAAGAAGAAGAAGAAGAAGAAGAAGACAAAGAAGAAGAAGAAGAAGAAGAAGAAGAAGTCGAAGAAGAAGGAGAGGAAGATGAAGAAGATGGAAAAAGTGAAGAAGATTAAAATGAAGAAGAAGAAGTAGAAGAAGAATAATAAGAAGAGGAAGAGGGAGAACAAAGAGAAGAAGAAGAAGAAGAAGATGAAGAAGAAAAACAAGAAGTAGAAGAAGAAGAAGAGAAGAAGAAAGAAGAAGAAGAAGAAGAAGATGATGATGATTATGATATTGATGATGTTGATTAAGATGAAGAAGAACTTAGAAGAAGAAGAAGAAGAAATAAAAGATGTACAAGTACCATTAAAAGAAGAAGAAAAAGAAGAAGAAGAAGAGGAAGAAGGAGAAGAAGAGGAGACGAAGAAGAAGATGAAGAAGAAGGTGATTACGAAGATGAAGAAGAGGAAGAAGAAGAAGATGAAGATGAAGAAGAAGATAAAGAAGAAGAAGAAGAAGAAGAAGTAGCAGAGGAGTAGAAGAACAACAACAACAAGAAGAAGAACAAGAAAAAACAATAAGAGGAATAAAAAGAAGAAGAAGAAGATGACGAAGAAGAAGAAGAAGACGAAGAAGAAAAAGATTAAGAAGATGGAGAAGAAGATGACTAAGAAGGGGAAGAACAAGGAGACAAAGAAGAAGAAGAAGAAGAATATGACAACGACGAAGAAGATGATGTCGAAGTAGAAGAAGAAGAAGAAGAAGAAGAAGAAGAAGGGGAAGAAGAAGAAGAAGGAGGAGGGGAAGAGTAGAATGTGAAGAAGGAGAAGAAGAAGAAGAAGATGATGAAGAAGAAGAAGAAGAAGAAAACAAAGAAGAAAAAGACTAAGAAGAACAAGAAGAAGATGAACCAGTAGTAGAAGAAGAATACTAAGAAGAAAAGAGGAAGAAGAAGTAGAAGAAAAATACAAACAAGAAGAAGGAGATAAAGAAGAAGAAGAAGAGAAAGACAAAGAAGAAGAAGCGTAAGAAGAAGAAGAAGAAGAAGAAGAAGATGTCGATGATGAAGAAGAAGAAGAAGAAGAAGTAAAAGTTGAAGTAGAATAAAGAAGGAGGGGAAGAAGAAGAAGAAGAAGAAGTTGGAGAAGAAGAAGAAGAAGATGAAGAAGTTGAAGAATAAGAAGAAGAAGAAAAAAAAAAGAAGAGGAAGAAGAAGAAAGAGAAGGCAAAGAAAAGAAAGAAGAAGAAGAATATGACCAAGAAGAAAAAGAAGAAGAAGATGATGAAAAAGAAGAAAAAGAAGAAGAGGAAGAAGAAGAAGCAAAAGAAGAAGAAGAAGAAGAAGAATACGAAGAAGAAGAAGAAGAAGAAGTCGAAGAAGAAGGAGAGGATGATGAAGAAGATGAAAAAAGTGAAGAAGATGAAAATGAAGAAGAAGAAGTAGAAGAAGAATAATAAGAAGAGGAAGAGGGAGAACAAAGAGAAGAAGAAGAAGAAGAAGAATTAGAAGAAGAAGAAGAATAAGAAAAAGAAGAAGGAGAAGAAGATGACGAAAAAGAAAAATAGGAAGAAGAAGAAGTGATGAAGAAGAAGAAGAAGCAGAATAAAACAAAGAAGAAATAGAAGAAGAAGGAAAAAGGAAATGAAAAGGAGGATGAAGAAGAAGAAAATGAAGAAGTTGAAGAATTAGTAGAAGAATAAGAAGAAGAAGAAGAAGAAGAACAAGAACAAGAAGAATAAGAAGAAGAAGAAAGAGAAGGAGTAGAAGATGAAGAAGAAGAAGAAGAAGAAGATGAAGAAGAAAAAGAAGGAAAAGAAGAAAAAGATGTTTGAAGAAGAATTAGAAGATGAAGAAGAAGATGAAGAAGAAGAAGAAGAAGAAGAAGAAGAAAAAGAAGAAGAAGAAGAAAAAGGAGAGGAGAGGAAGAAGAAGAAGAAGAAGAAGAAGAACATTAACAAGATGATGAAGAAGGTGAAGAAGAAGAAGATGAAGAAGAGGAAGAAGAATTGGACAAAGAAGAAGAAGAAGAAGAAGACAAAGAAGAAGAAGACAAAGAAGAAGAAGAAGAAGAAGTAGAAGAAGAAAAAGAAGAAGAAGAAGAGGAAGAAGAAGAAGAAGAAGCATAAGAAGATGAAGAAGTCGAAGTAGTAGTAGTAGTAGAAGAAGAAGAAGAAGAAGAGAAGAAGAAGATGAAGAAGTAGAAGAAGGAGAAGAAGAACAAGAAGAACAAGAAGAAAAAACTCAAAGAGAGGAGGAGGAAGAAGAAGAATAAGAAGTAGAACAATTAGCAGAAGAAGAAGAAGAAGAAGAAGAGGACGACGACGATGATGAAGAAGAAGAGGAAGACGAAGAAGAAGAAGAAGTCGAAGAAGAAGAAGATTAAGAAGAAGAAAAAAAGTCGAGGAAGAAGAATTAGAAGAATGAGAAGAAAGAGAAGAAGAAGTGGAAGAAGAAGATGATGAAGAAGAAGTAGAGAAAGAAGAAGAAGAAGATGATGAGGAATTATAAGAAGAAGAAGAAGAGGAAGAAGATGAAGAAGAAGAATAAAATGAAGAAGGAACAAAGAGAAAGAAGAAGAAGATGATGATGAAGAAGACAAAGACAAAAAAAAGAAGTCAAAAAAGGGGAAGAAGAAGAAAACAGGGAAGAAGAAGAAGGAGAATAATAATAATAATAATAATAAGACGAAAAACAAAGAAGAAAAAGAAGAGGAACAAGAAGAAGAAGTTGAAGAAGACAAAGAGGTGGAAGAAGAAGCAGAAGATGAAGAACAAGAAGAAGAAGTTGAAGAAGAAGTAGAAGAAGAAGAAGAAGAAAAAGGTGAAGAAGAAGAAGAAGAAGATGAAGTAGAAGAGAAAGAAAAGGAAGAGAATAAGAATAATAAAAAGAAGAAAAGGAAGAAGAAGAGAAGAAGAAGAAGAAGAAGAAGGAGAAGAAGAAGAAGAAGAAGAAGAAGAAGAAGAAAAGAAGAAGAGGAAGAAAAAATAGAAGAATGAGAAAAAAAGTAGACAGTAAAGGAGAAAAGAAGAAGAAGAAGAAGAAGATGAAGTTGAAGAAGAAGAAAAAGAAGAAGGCAAAGAAGAAGATGAAGATGGAGAAGAAGAATAAGAAGAAGAAGATGAGAAGAAGAAGTCGAAGAAGATGAAGAGGGAAGAAGAAGAAGAAGAAGAAGATGATGAACAAAAAAAAGAAGAAGAGAAGACAAAGAAGAAGAAAAAGAAGCAGAAGAAGAAGGCGAAGAAGAAGAACAAGATGATGAAGAAGAAAATAAAGACGAAGAAGACAAAGAAGAATAAGAAGAAGAAGTAGATGGTGATGATGAAGAAGAATAGGGAGACGTAGAAAAGGAAAAAGAAGAAGAAGAACATGACGATGGTTAGAAGAAGTTGATGAAGTAGAGGTAGAGGAAGAAGAAGGGAAATAAGAAGAAAAAAAAGAAGAAGAAGAATAGGAAGAAGATGAAGAAGAAGGAGAAGACAAGGAATAGGAAGAAGAAGAAGACAAAAAAGAAGAAGAAGAAGAAGAAGTGGAGGAAGTAGAAGAAGAAGACGATGAAGAAGAAGAAGGAGAAGATGGAGAAGAAGGACAAGAACGAGAAGAAAGAGAAGAAGGAGGAGAAGAAGAAGAAGAAGAAGAAGAAGACGAAGAAGAAGAACACGTGGATGAAAAGGAAGAAGAAGAAGACTAAGAAGAAAAAGAAGAAGAAGAAGATGATGATGATGATGAAGATGAAGAAGAAGAGAATAATAAGAACAAAAAAAGAGAAGAAGAGGAGAGAAAGAAGATGAAGAAGAAGAATAAGAATAAGAATAAGAAGAAGAAGATAAAGACGATGAAGAAGAATAAGAAGAAGAAGAAGATGATGAATACGAAAAAGAAGAACAAGAACAAGAAGTAGAAGAAGATGTAGTGGAACTAGAAGAAGAAGAAGAAGTGGAAGAAGAAGAAGTAGAAGAAGAAGTCAAAGATGAAGAAGAAGATGAAGAAGAAGGAGGAGAAGCAGAAGAAGAAGAGGAGAAGAAGAAGAAGAGAAAGAAGAGGAAGAAGAGGAGGACAAAAAACAAGACGAAGAAGAAGAGGAAGAAGAAGACAAAGACGAGGACAAAGAAGAAGAATAAGAAGGCGAAGACATAGAAAAAGAAGAAGAAGAAGAAGAAGAAGGAGAAGTAGAAAAAAAGAAGAAGAAGATGATGAAGAAGAATATGAAGAAGGAAAAGAAGTCAAACAAGAATAAGACGAAGAATAAGAAGAAAATGTCAAAGATGAAGAAGAAGAAAAAAAAAGGAAAAGGAAAAAAGAAGAAGAAGGAGAAGGAGAAGAAAAATAGAAGAAACATTAGTAGAAAAAAAAGAATTATTAGAAGCCAAGAAGAAGAGGGAGAAGTAGAAAAAGAAGAAGAAGAAGAGGAAGAAGAATAATATGAAAAAGATGAAGAACAATAAGATGGAGAAGAAGAAGAAGAAGAAGAAGAAGAATAAGAATAAGAAGTGGAAGACAATGAAGAAGAAGTAGAATAAGAAAAGAAGATGAAGAAGAAGAGCAGGAAGAAGAAGGAGAGGAAGAAGAAGAAGAAGAAGATGAAGAAGAAGAGGAAGACAAAAAAATTAAAAAATAAGAAGTCGAAGAAGAAGAGGTAGAAGAAGAAGATGAAGAAGTAGGCAAAGAAGAAGAGGAAGATGACGAAGAAGAACAAGAAGAAGAAGAAGAAGCAAAAGAAGAAGAAGAAGAAGAAGAAGAAGCTGAAGAAGAAGAAGAAGGAGAAGGAGAAGACAAGGGAAAAAAAGAAGTCGAAATGGAAGAAGATGACGAAGAAGAAGAAAGAAGAAGAATAAGGAGGTGAAGAAGAGGAGGAAGAAGAAGAAGAAGAAGAAGTAGAAGAAGAAGAACAACAAGTAGAAGAAGAAGAAAAAAAGAAGGAGAAGAAGAAGAAGACAAAGAAGAAAACAAAAACAAAGAAGGAAGAAGATGACGACGAAGAGAAAAAAGTTTAGGTAGAAGAATAAGATGAATAAGAAGATGAAGAAGAAGAAGAAGGAGAAGAATCAGAAGAAGAAGATGAAGAAGAAAAAGATGACGACGAAGAAGAAGATGAAGAAGATGAAGTAGAAGAAGAAGAAGAAGAAGATGAAGAAGAAGAAGAAGAAGTCGAAGAAGAAGACTTAGATGAAAAAGAAATAGAAGAAGAAGATAAAGGAGAATAAGATGAACAAGTAGTAGTAGTAGAAGAAGAAGAAGAAAAAGAAGAGGACGAAGAAGAACAAGAAGAAGAGGAAGAAGAACATGACGAAGAAGAAAAAGAAATGAAAGAAGAAGAAGAAGATGATGAAGAGGTAGAAGAAAAAGATGATGAAGAAGAAGAAGAAGAAGAAGAAAGAAGAAGAAGAACAAGAAAAAGAGGAACATGACCATAAAGAAGAAGAAGGCGAAGAAGGAGAAGAAGAAGAAGAAGAAGAAGAAGAAAAAGACAAAAAGAAGAAGAAGGTAAAGAAGAAGTTGAAGAAGGAGAAGAAGAACAAGAGCAAGTAGAAGAAAGCAAAGATTAGGAAGAAGAACAGGAAGAAGCAGAAGTAGAAGAGGAAGAGAAGAAGAAGAAGAAGAGAAGGAGTCAAAGAAAGAGAAAAAGAAGTGGAACAAGAAGA
>JAIUJO010001590.1:185000-187500 GCA_023846275.1 Vanilla planifolia
AGAAGAAGAAGACGCAGAAGATGACAAAGAAAAAGAAGAAGAAGAGGAAGAAGAAGAAGAAGGACAAGAAGAAGGTGAAGAAGAAGAAGAAGGAGAAGAACGAGAAGAAGAAGAAGAAGAAGGAGGAGAAGAAGGAGAAGAAGGAGAAGAAGAAGAAGGAAAAGAAGATGAAGATGGAGAAGCAGAAGAAGGGGAAGAAGAAGAAGATTAAGAACAAGAACAACATGAAGAAGAAGATCAAGAAGAAGAAGAAGAAGAAGAAGAAGAAGAAGAAGGAAAAGAAGAAGAACGAGAAGGGGGAGGAGAAGCAGAAGAAGAAGAAGAAGAAGAAGAGGAAGAAGAAGCAGAAGAAGAAGAAGATGGAGAAGAAGAAGAAAAAGTACAAGTGGAAGTAGATGAAGGAGAAAAAGAAGAAGCTAGAGAAGTAAGAGGAAGAAGAAGAAGAAGACGAAGAAAAAGATGAAGAAGCAGAAGGTAAGGAAGAAGAATAGAAAACTTAGAAGAGGAAGACAAAGAAGAAGAAGAAGAAGAAGAAGAATAAGAGAAAGAAGAAGTGGAAGAAGAAGAAGAAGAAGAAGAAGATTAAAAATAAGAAGATGATGATGAAGAGGGAGAAGAAGAAGAATACAAAGAAAAAGATGAAGAAGACGAAGAAGAAGAAGAAGACAAAGAAGAATAAGAAGAAGAAGATGAAGAAGAAAAAGAAGAACACAGAAAAAGATGACGAAGAAGAGCAAGGAGAAGTAGCCAAAGAAGAAGAAGAAGAAGAAGAAGAATAAGAAGAAGAATAAGAAGAAGGCAATATAGAAGAAGAAGATGAAGACGAAGAAGAAGATGTAGAAGTAGAAGAAGAAGAAGAAGATGACGACGACGAAGAAGAAGAAGAAGGTGAAGACGAAGAAGAAGTAGAAGAAGTAAGAGAAGGAGGAAAACAAGAAGAAGAAGAAAAAAAGAAAATGAAGAAGAAGAAGAAGAGGATAAGAAGAAGAGGAAGAACAAGATCAAGAAGAAGAAATTTAACAAGAGGAAGTACAAGATGAATATGAAGAAGAATAAGAATAAGAAGAAGAAGACGAAGAAAAAGAAGAAGAAGAATAGGTAGAAGACAAAGAAGAAGAAGAAGAAGAAGAAGAACCGGACGAAGAAGAAGTAGAAGTAGAAGAAGAAGAAGAAGAAGCAGACGAAGAAGTAGAAGGAGACGAAGAAAAGGGGAAAGAAGAAGAAGATGAAAAAGAAGCAGAAAAAGAAGAAGAAGAAGACAAAACAGAAGTAGTAGTAGCAATTGTAGTTATAGTAGGAGAAGAAAAAAAAGAAGAAGATAAAGAAGAAGAAAAATTATAAGATGAAGAAGAAGGAGAAGAAGAAGAAGAGGATGTGAAATAAGATGAAGAGGAAAAAGAAAAAGGAGAAGAAAGTAGAAGAAGAAATAGAAGAAGAAGAAGAATAAGAAGATGAAGAAGAAGAAGAAGGAGATGATGAAGAAGAAGAAGAAGACGAAGTCAAGGAAGAAGAAGAAGAAGACAAAGAAGACGAAGAAGAAGAGGAAGAAGAAGAAGAAAAAGAAGAAGAAGAAGAAGAAGAAGGAGAATTAGAAGAAGGGGAAGAAGATTGAGAAGAAGAAGAAGAAGAGAATTAGAGGGAGAAGATGAAGTACAAGGAGGAGGAGGAGAAGAAGAAGAAGAAGAAGATGTAGAAGATAAGAAGAGGAAGAAGTAGATGAAGAAGAAGAGGACAAAAAAGAAGAAGAAAAAGAGGAATAAGTAGAAGAGGAATAGGAAGAAGAAGAAGAAGAAGACAAAGAAGAATAAGAACAAGAAAAAGAAGAAGTAGAAGAAGGAGAAGAGGAAGATGGAGAAGAAGGAGAAGAATAAGAAGAAGAAGAAGAAGATTGAGAAGAAGAAGAAGACGAAGAAGTAGATGAAGATGGAGAAGGAGGAGAAGAAGAAGAAGTAGAAGAAGAAGAAGAAGAGGATGAAGAAGAAGAAGAAGAAGACAAAGAAGATGAAGAAGAAGAAGAAGAAGTAGTAGAAGTAGAAGGACAAGAATAAGAAGAAGAAGAAGAAAAAAAGAAAATGAAGAAGAAGAAGAAGAAGAAAAGGAAGAAGAAGGCAAAAAATAACAAGAATAAGAAGAAGACGAGGAAGAAGAAGAAGAAGAAGATCAAGATGAAGAAGTAGAAGAAGAGGAAGTAGAAGAAGAATTTGAATAAGAAAAAGAAGAAGAAGTAGTAGGGGAAGAAGGAGAAGGAGAAAAAGGAGAAGAAGGAGAAGATGAAGAAGATTGAATAGAAGAAGAAGAAGAAGAAGAAGAAGATGATGATAATGGTGATGAAGAAAAAGAAGAAGGGGAAGAAGAAGAAGAAGAAGAAGAAGAAGAATTAGAAGAAGAAGAAGAAGGAGATGGAAGAGGAGGGGAAGAAGAACAAGATGATGATGATGATGATGATGAAAAAGAAGGAGAGGAAGAAGAAGAAGAAGAAGAAGAAGTAGACGAAGAAGAA